>KZ137407.1:0-15806 GCA_002157035.1 Melampsora medusae f. sp. deltoidis
CTTAGAAGTCACAGTCCGACTTGTGAACTCATTGTATCATCAGCTTTTGTCTCATGGTCTCCCTCCTTCCAAGACTCCCAGAAACACTTGCCTACCCACAACTGATTCACCTTTTAACATTTACTTTAGTTTTAGTTACTCCTTTCTTTTTCTCTCTATCAATATCGGACTTTGAGAATATTCCTTATCAAAGGTGCTTAATCCCTAACACGTTCGATAGTTGCAACTTGCCACCATCNGTAAACACTATCATTGTCAAATCGTATAAATTGTGCAATTTGATTTCTAAAATTTCCTTCGAGAGAAAAACTCAGATTTGGTGACATTGCCTAATATTGCTCTTTTAACATCAATCAAGCTTTCAACAATTACACTCAAGATCTTTGAAACTGGTTTGACAATTCAGCAATACGTTTTATAGACCCTTTTATTTTATAAGAGGCTGATCACGGGTAACACATCAGGTCTGAGTCTGGGTTCTCTCTTCTCGCTGAATGGGTCATTTCATTCTGGAGAGAAGCAAATAATTGAAGACTCCATAAAGATTAGAATAGGATCAGAAGGTACACTAAATGAGCCGATGGATCTGTGCAGAGCTCATATCTTCTAATGCAAATTGTTTCGTCGACGTTAATCATCTTTACGAGCCCGTTTGCGTTTCGTTGTATCAGAAGCTTTTTTCGGTTTTACATCTTTTGATTTTAGTTGAGTGGAATCAAGTACACCTTCAGCTTCCCCAGACACAGAATCGACTTTCACTTTTGATTTTTTTCCCACAGACGGTTTTTCAGTTGAGAGTAATCGCCTTGCTCGACGTTTTTCTCTTTTTTTCCGTTTACCTTTTGATGAGGTAGATTTTGTTCCAGGAGGTAAGAGAGGAGGTGGTCCAGTTAAACTGTCAAGAAGATCCACCACGTCCATCGGATCAGGTGAAAGTAGGGTGTGAGGAGGTGGATTATGAATGAAGTCGCGATATCGCTCTAGTCTACGGAGATGGGCCTAATGGCGGTGTTTTGTTTGATATCAGTATACTGTCTCGATGAAGATAAATCAAGAACAAAGAGAAACGGTCTGACTTTGCTCTTGAGATGCTCTGTAGCCAAATTATCTGTCTTCAACCGTTTCCCGGGGCATATGACACAGCCACTCAACCCACCTTCTCCAGCTTCGTCATCATCCGAGCCCGAAGATGCATGATCGCCCTCTGGTTCTGAGCTATCGGGATCCTCGTGATTTCGATTGAGTAGTTTACTCAGGGAGCATAGCGGATGATCAAGCACTCGCAAAAGAGATGGAGGCACTGCTTGTGGCTCAGAAGTGGATTCAACATCACTACTGCAGGGGTCGGAAGATGATTCGGAAGATGAAGAATCGGATTCTGAGTCTGAGCCACCGACCGCGAGGACTTCACCATCACTGAGAGTATGTTTCGTGACTTGATTTTGAATGTGACGCAACATCTTGAATTAGATTCAAAGAATTGGTAAAGCAAAATAACAAACTGAGAAAAAAATCAAAGGTGTAAAGATCTGTGACACTCACACTTTCTCGCTGCTTATACAGATGTCACAGAACCTTCAGGTCCAGCTTTCACGTCACTTTGCTCTGGCCATGTTATGTTCCACATCCACTGACCCCTATTGCAATTTGCAGGTGGGTCTATTCCACAAGCCCATCTCAAAGATTCACAGATGCAATATGCATCTTCTGGAGTAGACATCCTCTGCAGACCTGGTAAGGGGTGTCAATATGTTTTCATCTTCATCGACAGTTCATGAGTGTCATGTTTATCCAACCTGGACAATATGCAAACCGGTTGAAAGAAATCAGTAGATGAGCCCATGTCTATTGCTTCCTTGTCATTCGGTTGGGGCAGATGAGCTACTTTTTACGTCAATTGGCTTGTTGCACCGTGTAGGCCCACTATAATTGCTATAATCAGCTTAAGAACTCGACGATGGCATGATGTCACTGATTGAAGGCAAGAAGAAGGTAAATATGAGGTGTCAAAGACCCAAGACCAAGTCGCTCGCTGCCTGCTCCATCCTGTTTGAATCAAGAAAACAGGATGTACCATACGAGCCAAGTCCATCAACACACTCATACGACGAGAAGTAAGGTGTCGATAAAGTGGCAAGTACGTTCGCAGTCGATAAAACTGCACATAAGTCCGAAGGCAGCCTCAGAGTCATGTCAGGGAAAAGGTCTGAATGTGTCTTGCGGTCTCATCATTGAGGTTTGTAGCTTATCCATGGTGATGAAGAACCCCTAGATCCGGATCTTTTTCAACTTCGCGGAGTTCCATAGAGGTTGCGTTCTGCGGTTCCTTCACAATCTCGCTGGTGTAATGTGCCGATGGAACCTTCAAATGGGTTGAGCAATGTCGGCTACCATCGCAGCGAATGATCAGAGATTGGAATTCGGGTAGCGTAAACGTCGAACGAGTGAGGGGAACCTGCCCCAAATGTTGCCGAGTTCATCGCATCGGAGCTGGAAATGCAGGGTATGTCCTACCAAACCGTATGTATACCATTGGCGAATGGCAATGATCGTTAGCCTTATATGGTAAAGAAACTACGAGAATAGCTTGTGGATGAGATAGGATATTTGAGAATTCTGGTCATCAAAACTCGTGCCATACGAGGAAATATAGACATACACTCATAGCTTGATCGGCTGGGGTATTCCATTGTCCAATGTATGCGCAGAAAATCCGAATTAAGCATCAGAACGATGGCTAATGAAGCTTGAATACAATGGAAAATTCAAAAAGCTTTTCAGCTCGCCGATTGAAGTGCTTTCTGCTGAGCCAGGTATCAATGAAATTTAACTTTCAGTTTACCTAATCAGCAAGGGGAGACTTCTTTGTTGATCGATGAGTGGCTGTTAACACTGATCCTTTGATAGGATATATGTCTCTCGTTGATTGTTATCAAGTGAGACAGATTCAGAATCATAACATTCATTTGTGTTCCTTTCTCTTATTGTCAATATCAATATATCGAGATATTCTTTCAGGGATCTCTCTGACACTTTGAACCAAAATAGTTCATCTTCATGTGAGTACATATCATCAATATCCTCCTTAACCACTTTCTCCTGTTGTCATCAAACTGATAAAGTTGACCTATTGAAACCATCCGCTTAAAGTGAGCTCCTTGTGTGAATTCGTACTCTACTCATTGCACTCTCGTTCGTTGACTTCAATAAAAGATTCACACCACAAATCCACCAGCGCACAGAAAGTGATTTGAGCCTGTTGCATTATCACGAGTCACTTCACATGATGTCACCGCCTCTTGGACTTGGTCTGTCGGCCGAATGCTTCGAAAACTTTAACACTGACCATCGAACTTCACAAGACCCGGTATGTGCCATTGAGTCTTGACTTTGGCTGTTCTCACGCAACTTGATCAAGGTGAGAATCTTATAATACATCCTACTTGCTCTAGTTTGGACTCGATCGATATTCCTTTCCCGTGCTTGAGAAACCCAGCCTCAATGATCAAGGGAACAATCTTATTCAACACCGTGTGGAGTGCGAAATTCCTTCCCCTTCGTAAGTTTTGCGTTCACATCTCATCCTAGTCACTCGGCCCAGTATATACATACCAAGGCTTTCTTTCAGTCGCCTTAACAGTTACCCTTTGATCTCGCCTCTCACATTCACGCGGTTGATTCTCTTTGCTCGTCTTTGAAACTTACGTGATATTGAATATTACCTTCTTATCCGATTTTTATCACATCGTTCCTCCTTGAAGGAGTACGTTTGAAAATCCGATCGTCCGTCAGTCCGGTTATCAATTCCGAAAGGTTTCCGCCGTGTTAGAAGCCAGTGAGGCAAGGAGATTTCAGAGTGATCAAGATTCGGATCGATCATCATCACCGTCAGGCTATTTTCCAATGAGAACAATGCGAAGCTATACACCAACAAAATATCGAAGGTCTGAACTCATGGAGGCCGGTTTCGACGATGTAGCCTCCTCTTCGCCTGATTCACTGGACAAGGCAGAGCCGGCCTCTTGGGATTCAGCTGAAGTCAACCTTGCCGCATTCCGCTTCGGTGGTCCCAGTGCTTCCGCAAGAGCAAGATGTCATACTCATAGTCCTATGCCAGTCTCGGTAAATCCCGACAGGGAAACCGGATCTCCGCTAGATTGGGTCAACGTGACTTCCCCGCCTCTCACACCTTCGGCTTGTTCGAGCTCAGACTACTCTTTTCCTTCAGAGGAAGATGTAAATAATGCGAGGACAACGCCGATCACAGGGTTGGAAAAACATTCTGAGGATGCTATCAGAACCAACGCCAACAGCGATCTGCCTGTGAATACCTGTTCTTCACGATCTACGGCCAGCCCAACACCCGAAATTCTTATGACCACCCAGGACAGCGAAAAGCCCAAAAGGTCAAGATCCCAAAAGATCTTCATCACAGGAGCCAGAAAAGAGAAAGATCAGGTTCACGAGCCACGCCCGAAAACACTCTCTGTGACGAATCTCCCCCAAAAGTTGTCTTTTCGTAATCTACTTCCAAGGAAAATAAGTCAAAGGACTAACTTGCCGTCAAAGCTGGATGAGGATACTGTTGAGGAATTAGAGCAAACTTCGCATTCGCAAACTCCTTTGAAGGAATCGGAATTGAAAGCCTTGCCGTGCAAGGCGAAAGACCAAGTGTCCGTTGCTTTTCTACGTGCTGAGAAAACTATTTACTGACTATCTCTTAGTTTTTGATCGATTGCTCGCGCCTTTCACATTTGACGCTCTTCTAGTCCAGACGACTCTTCCTGCGATCTGCGCGCTCCTATCCACAAAACCTCTAAAGCACGACTGTCGCTTTACGGGCCAGTTTCTAACTTCATGGGCACTCTGGCATCCCGTAAATCGGGAGAGTATGATTCCAAGCCTTCGTCGCGTGAGACTTCCCATACGTTCGACAAACCTCTTCGAACCCATTTTCAACAGCCCTTACAAACGGAAAGGACAAAAGATAGTAATGACCGCAGGTTTCGCCGTGCTGGTCTGATGCGTCGCTCCAAAAGTATGATCTTCAAGGCACCTGTCCAGCTAGATCAACCACCTCATTCATCCCTACGCTCTAGTCAATCAGGCTCAACCACATCTGATCCACCTCGAACAGACTCACCTAACAAGGTAGTCTCAAAGTCAAAACTACGTTTTTGGCGTCGAACAAAGGATAGTAGTATAAGTTCTGAAGCTTCGACTGGAACTAGAAGTACAAGGAGTGAGATGGGACGAATCTCAGGTCCGATCTCGATCCGTCTCATGACGGATGATGAGGTGAATGCAATGTTTGGAATGACTGAGGAAATGACTCCACAACAAGATCAGCGAAGATCAAGGAGAGGATCAGATTCTTCGGCAAATCATTCATTTGTTGCCGGACTTACCGAACCAGTGCGGTACGTATTTTCTTCCAATATTATTGATATGATATATATCAATGATACTGACCACAAGATTTGCCCAATATTCATTCACCTCACGCTAGGTATAACTCACCTCCGCCTCTTAAATCGCCGGAGCATGACATTCAAATTGACGATCAGCGGAGATCGGTTACTCCGCAGTATCCAACTGACTCTATTGGGTACTTACTCTTCTCTATGACTGCTCATCATCCCACTTATCCTATCGCAAAACTGATGATTTTTATTGTACTAACACAGGAGCACACCAAGAGCTCATTCTAGCTCTTCTTCGGTACCAATTTCGGGTCCTTATTCCACCTTGTCAAAGCCACCTCGCCCCCCAAGATTACGTCCTGTAAGTCAAGATCAGAGAACTTATATTCAAACTGAGACTATGATCTATGATTGTTAAGCTGATCAATCGTATGTTCTTTCGTTACTTGGCTGATCTGTTCTTCATTGATAGGTTATGTCTTCAGGGGTCAACTAAATGGCAAGCGCCTTGTAGCTTTCATCTTTAGATGGACAAGCGACCAGAAGCAAACCTATTAACTCTCGACGCTTGAACTTGAGAGAACGTTTGAGGATACATTGCGGATACGAATAGGTCGCAATGCAGGGTATCACAAGTACAGTCATGTAGAGGTATGGGAAGTTAAAGCGCTGAACTGTTATTTTTTTTCTTATCAACTGGAATACTGTCCAAACATACGTGGTGAATTTTCTTGTGTACAAATTCCATCTCCAACAATTTTCACATCGAGTGACTGTTCATTTTATTTCTTTGCTTCATGCATTTTGATTTCTATTCCATTTGTTTACAAACTTGACAAAGTCAACTTGCTCGGGACTTACCGCTAAAAAGAACAACACGGCCTGAGAAGTAGCCTGTATTGGGCTCAAAATCTTGACATCAAGTTTACCATTTTGTTTCTTTATAAATGGTGCTTGATGCAAAATGAAAGGAGGACGGCAAAGGGCCATAATTACATACACTACAACTTCAAGCTTCTCCAAAACTTGTCTGGAACTCCCGCTACTGGGTAATAAAATATTCAAACCACTCTTTGTTAATAATCATACATTCATATCATCATGAAGTTCATATACCTTTAATATAGATTGTGATTGTTTTCGCTCTTTTTTTACCAAACTTTGTTTCCTTTTCTTATCACACTTGATCATTTTTTAAATTAAGAAATGAGATTATTTCATTTTAATAAAGCGTATGTCTCTAAAAGAAAAAAAGTATACAAGACTTAAAAACAAAGTTACAACGATGCATATAGCTAAAAAAGACAGAACAAAAAAACAATCGATAGAACTGTAACTTGCTCATTAAATTACTCATCACGAGATCTTTTGGTCTTTCCAATCTCATCTTCACTAGCAGCAGCACGTCTAATAGCATCAAACGTATTCCAAGCTTCATTTCCCTCTTCACTTCCCTCTTCTTCAATCACCTGAAAACTCTTTACCTTTCCCCTACTCTTTCCCAACGTTTTTCTCATCTTCAACCCCTGATCTCTATCACCACTTCCCGGAAACCGTTTCCGAAAATTATGGTTATGGTTCATTTTTTGACCTTCACCTTTTTCCGCAGCTTGAATCAAATCCCAAGTATCGCTACTAAACATATGTTTCTCTCCATGTTGTCTTTTCCATTTCGGTAAACGTGATAAATCCCACATTCGTTTCACTTCATCTCGATCACTAGAAGCTTGAGCTCCGAGCCATTCTAAATCTTCACTTCTATGATTCATCTTCACTTGCTTTGATTTAATAAGTTCCATTGAAACCTTCAAAGGTTTTTTAATCTCGCCTAATCCGTTGGGTATCAGTTTTAAAAGCTGTTCTATGTTAAGTGATTCACCTGGTGGAATTGGATTTGGATTAGAAGGTGTCACACAACTCAAGTCAACTTCTTTTCTCAATACATGATCCACATCAACAGCCGAAAACCAAGCACAACTCTATGTAAGAAAGAATGATCAGTTTCGTATTCAAAATCTTAAGTGCTCAGACAAAACACTACTCAACTTGCGGCAAATCATCCATTTCCAACTTGTAAGCAAACTGACATCTCGTCCACAAATTCGCAATTTGTAAAGCCAAAGCAGTCCTATACCGATCTTTCCAAGCCGACAAATACCTAATCTCATCATGAACCGAGATCATATACCTTGCTTTGATTCCAAACCTATCCAACAAATAATCCATAGCAACGACCAATAAATGGAGATAATCAACTCCAGAACTTTGAACAGCCCAGTTCACCCTACTGGTCATAAAATCAGGTCCTCCATCGACACCAACTGATTTCGTTGGTAAATGTGCTTTCCTTAACGCTCTTGTAATCCCACATCCTAATGCTGGTGTCATGGGTTCATCAGCCAAAGCGATTTCTTCTAATTTATTAAACAAAAAACTTTCCGTGCCTCCAAACCAAAACCGTCTTCCAAAGAATTCAGTTTTATAATTTTTGATTCCTTTAGTCGAACCATACAATTTCTTGGCCAACTTATTGGCTTCTTCTTTAGATGTCTTTGGATCAGCTTTCATCAAAAGTTGAACTGCATGAGTAACTCCAGCACCATAGATTCGTGAATAATTGAACACTTTAGCTTCGTTTCTTGAAATACCCAAGATCGTAGCCGTCTTTGAATGTAAATCAGTACCAGCACTCTTAGTACCTTCTAATGTCATCCATCCAATCGCAGTAGCACCATGCATCCCAAACTGAGCATCTCCCATCACGCTACTGATCCATAACTCTTCTGAATCTACATCAGCTCCAACAATAGCATAGCCAGGTGGAGCTCGGACCATCGATTTCAACTCGGTTCCAATCTTGTTCTTTTTAGCATTAGCAGCTGCTAACCAGGTTTTCTCCGTTGCTCGTCGCGTCACTGTACCCATGACCGTCACTTGAGGTAGTATAATACCCTGCTTACGCTTCTCAGGTTCTAGTCGTTCCAAGATCGTAGGAGATGTCTGAGTTGTCAGATTGATCATGTTTTTACTTTCTTCAGCTCTCCAAAATACCATCTGAGTCTTGATTCTTTGAGACGCATTAAGCCAATAACTACACTGCATGTTCATCGATACTGCCTCTCGCGCGCTATCAGTCAAAGCATCACCATCAGATTCTTCGAACAATCGATTAGGATCGGTGCTCGTTGTATCACTAAAAAATCCCAAAGTAGGTAAATCATCCTTCTTGAAGGGAGTAGCTTGTAAAACTCCATTCTCAAAGGCAAGATCAAACGATTTCCCAAGTGGACTACCTACATTCTCTTCATCTCCACTAGGATGAGGTAATTTGAAATACACTGCATCAGCTTGATCTCCTACAAATAATGGATCAAGTTCACAGCTAAAGACCAATGGAGACCTCGATAAGTATGGCTCGGTGAGTTGATCTAAAGGGATTCGAAAGGTCCAACCGTGTTGTCGAGATCGATATAAAGGAAATCCTAAGAAACTGAGACGAAGTAATAATGGAGTGATTTGACTTTTAGTCGTTAAACTAATCTTTTCTACTCCTCCTCGTGTCAAAAGCCAATACCAATGAGGCCAGACTTTATCTTCTTCGGGTATATTGTTCAGTAAAGAATCTTTGGAGGAAGACTTGGTCGATTTTGCGCTTTGCTCTAAAGTAGGTTGTCCATCATGTCGGCTTTCGGGTTTTACTTCTGTCGAGCACTCGCGAGACTCATCTTCCACCAAACTCCAATCCAACTGTCTAAGCCACGGGTTGCTAGCGATCGCATCTGAGCTCAATTCCTTGGCCTCATTTGCCAATGATACCAACTTCTCATACACATCCCGGACCAAAGGGGTATCCAGATCTTTCGCATTTTTAGGCAACTGACACGCCACTGCTGCTTCGGGGTGAGGGGAATTGAGGACCCCAGTCGAAAATAGTTTACTTGCTTTTTTGCTTAAAAGTGTCCGTACTTTGGTCTTCTTTGAAGATGAAGATGTCGAAGAAGGAATGAGATACAATCGTTCCTGGCGTTCAGGGGAGACATACGATGGAAACTCATGGACACTGAGCTCTTCGGCTTCTTTCGAAAAGGGGGTGCCAATTGTCATGAACATCCAACCATGTTTACGGGAGAAGATCACTGGATGACCGTGATAAGTGACTTGGAAGAGAATCGCGGCCAGTGGGGTGTCGTGTGCCAGTTGAAGTTTCTCACTATCACTCAAGTCGCGTAAGTCTGCGAACCAGGCAGGCAACATAGGCTTGTCCTCACGCGCGACAACTTTCGTCGAATCTTCTGGAGATGCTGGGATAGAGTTCACACCGCTAGAGCTACCTGAGGGCTGGAGCGTATCAGGACGAGATTCAAGTTCATTCCAGCGAGCTTTTTTAGGACTCCAATCAAGTTGTTTAAGCCAATGATCATCTTCAAAAATCATTCGACCTGTCGCCGGATTCTTCGCAAACATCAATTTACGTGTTGCTTCAGCCAACTTCAAAAGACTCGTCTTGACTCCCGATGATTTATGAGTATAGGTAGATTCAGCACGTTCAAGAAACCGTTCCCAAGTCTCATCCACAGGTAAGAATGGATTTCCCATATGTAACATTCCAGCAAAACTGACTGGATGAGGACATTGCTCTAAAAAGATTGGAAGGAGTTTACTAAAGACTGCATGAGTGGCTGAAACATCGGCTGAGCAATAATCGAGAAGCTGAGAGAGGTGTGCTACGATTTGAGGACGATCCCAAGATAAGAAAGCGTTTCGGGTTGATTTATCAAGTTGGATGCCACAATGGAGTCGAGCTACTTCGTCAAGAGAGTTCATTGAAGAGACATCAGTCCAAGAAGTACCATGAGTTTGAGTTCCCAAGGCCGTGTTCTGTTTGGATTGGTTGGAGCCAAGACTNNGACTCTGATTGATCGTCTGATATTGATGGCTGTATACTCGAAATATCAGGTGTAGCTTCTTTCTTTGATCGTTGTGAGATGACAAAAGCAGGTCTTTGAGGGTTTGAGAGACCGTATGTAGCAATGTGAAGACTCATAGTATCCATGAAACGAGTAGTAGAACGTTCAAGTGAGTGTTCATCACGAATCCTAGCCCGATCGAACCCCACATGATGTCCCACAATCAACCTAGGCTGTTTTTCAGATGGCATTGGAATCAATTGATCAGGTTGATCCGATTGAGACAGAAGCCAGGGTGATAACCAACTGAACCAATTTGTACTAGTTACAGCTGTAGCCATGATCGCGTACTGAGTATGAGATGGTAGAGTTTCGACATCAAAGACCAGAGCATCTTGATGAATTGAAGGATATTCGATACTCTCAAAAGATCCATCAGGATGATAAATAGTCCAACCTGGTTGATGAGCCCAATTAGTAGGTGGAGATGGCAATTGAACTTGAGCAAATCGTTTGGAGATCGAAAGATAAGGTTCAGATCGATCGTAACCTAATCGTTGAAAATGATCATCTATCGTATCACCCTGAAGAGTAGGTAAATGGATTGATGGAGCTGGTAAAGCTGGTGAGATTCCAGATGCTAAACCATGTCGTTTTAAATGATCTTGTGATAGTTTTATGGCTCTTGGATCAGGTGGTTGAAATGAATTGGTTGGGAAGACTTGTTTATGAATTGGTCTTGGTAAGAGTTGTACACCAACTGGATTTCGAATAACTAAGAGATGGTAAACAAATCAGTTGCGCGTCTTGAAATGATCATGTTACTTGAAACTCACTGGTATCATCTTTAAGATCAATATCTGAAAGAGTAGCATATGATTGGGAGTTGATAAGATATGACCGTAAATCTGAAGTCAAAGATAAATGATTAGTTTCTAGTTGTGATTGATTGATTGATTGATTGATTGAATGATAGAGTGAAGTGAAAGTACAATTAGATTGATATGATGATNTTGATTGATTGATGATAGAGTGAAGTGAAAGTACAATTAGATTGATATGATGATGATGATGATGATGATCGATTGATATGAGATTGATGATAGAAAGTTGAAGTTAATCTGATGATGAGTGACATTCGTTTGATTCATTTGATGATGATGATCTTATTGCTTCAACTTCTTTCATTACTTCTCTTTCTCTTTCTCTTTCTCTTTCTCTTTCTCTTTCTCTTTCTATTTGATTCGAGTGTATCTTGATTGATTTGATTGTTCTTCTGAAGTTGGTCAGTGGTTGTTGACTTGTTGACCATGGTTTTGCAAAAAAAGTTAAATCTGTATTAATTGATCTTAACACTAAGCTTAAGTGTTAGTCTAAAACTAAAGTCAGAAAGTGATGAGCCCTAACCTCAAGTGAACCTGATGTTTTTAAATTTTCAACATTTTTTTGATTTTTCAACTTTAGTTTCATTCTAATCATCATCATCATCAACACTCCATCAACATCATCATCATCATCATCATGCAAAGAACCGTGTAAGTCATTCTATCATATCATTCAATCAATCAATCAAACTAACATCTCTTTTTATTCTCTCAAACCAGAAAACCAAAGAATGCTCGATCTAAAAGAGCACTTCAAGCCAGAGAACCCAAATTAGTAGAAGATAGTAAAACTTCAATCTTTATCAAATCAACTCAAACATCAGAAAAAGTTAGAATCGCATTAAGTGAATTACATCAATTAAGATCATCATCTAATTCAATTCAATTTAGTAAACGAAATGTGATTCATCCATTCGAAGATGCAAGTTCCCTACAATTTTGGTCAGTTAAGAATGATGCAAGTTTGTTTGTCATTGGGAGTGATAGTAAAAAGAGACCAGATAATCTAAGTTTTATTAGAATGTTTGATCATCAAGTTTTAGATATGATCGAACTGGGTATAGAAGGAGCGGTTAGTTTAAAAGATATCAAAGGTCCTAAAGCTTCACCTGGTCTAGTGCCTCTTTTACACTTTGCTGGTACTTTATGGGATACAGACGAAAGATTAAAGATGCTCAAGTCTATGTTCTTAGACTTCTTTCATGGTCAACAACTCAACTCTATCGATCTTGTCAATGGACTTCAGTATGTGATCTCCATCAGTATAGGACAAATCGATCAAGAGGGTAGTTCAACTTCTCTTTTGAACAACAACACCAACTCAAACACTATCACACCTGATCATCCTAATCAAGAAACGTCTCAACCTGCTCCCGTCTCACTCGTTCATCCCGATCGACAAACAATGCTTAATAACACTCCATTACCATTAATTCACTTTCGAACTCACACAGTCCAACTCTTAAAATCAGGCCAACGAGAACCAAGAGTAGAGCTTTCACCACACGGACCATCATTCGATTTCAGGCTTAGAAGAACCCAGATGCCATCCGAAGAATTATTAAAACTAGCCCTCAAACGACCAGTGATCAAGAAAGCAGCCGATAAGGTTACCAAGGTGAAGGGTAATAAGAACGTAGATATCGATGAGATGGGTGATAAGGTTGGAAAGATTCATGTGGGTAAACAACCATTAGATAAACTTCAGAGTAGGAAGATGAAAGGTCTTAAGGTCGATAAACGGACGAATGGAGAAAAAGGGGGTGATTCGGATGGTAGTGGAGATGAAGAAGTTACTAAGGAAGATAAAGAACTTGAAATGGGTGCGGTCACTGAACTTCAAGGTTCAGGTGCTTCATTCAAACGCACGAGATCGTAGAGTTAGTCCATCAGGTATGAGTTATCCTCGAATCAAGACTCTGCCATCTGTACAAAGTGAACTCATATTCTTGTTTTTTGATCTCTGATGACCGGAACAGAGCCTGTTTTATTCACACTTCGCGCAACAAAATATCACGATGTTTGATGGACTGAATGTAATAATCGCGCGTGCGATCTTTTCTTTACGGTCAATGTACGCCGAAACATATATCCTTCTCTTTGACTACCCCTCAATCATTCCCAAAGCCTTATCAGGTTGAGTAAAGTTTGAGATGCTATGAATGAGAGATTTGTACTTTTGAACATCCTAGATTTCATTACTTATGCGGAAAGAGTTGTGCATGACGTTTATCGGATTGGTTAAAAGGTTTTGATCTGGAGATGATTTAGTCTTGAAACGTTTTGAGATGTTGTGGAGCTACATCCTTTCAAAGGAACCGCTATTATTTTCGTAACTTGACAATTGACACAAAGAATGTAACGAGTCCATCGTTAGGGAAACTTCTGACACTAGCCTTGGTTTGTCGGGTCCAATGCCGTAGCTAAAGAAAACTATGCAGATATATAGAGTCTGGCTTCCAAAGATCCATTAGATCATATGGTGGGTATCTTGGGATGTTAGATATTTGTAGGTTGCTGGAAATACCACGAAGTGCAGCCATTCTATTTTTTGACCCCTCAGTTTTTAGACAAAAGCTAGCATGGCTGTCAACGCACTGGTCTTGGTCGCATGTATAGTGGCTAGTGTCAAAGCCTTTTGTATGTACCTTATCCTTCCAAGGTTTCTTTTTTCTGCGATGATTGCAAACCTACTACTGAGAAAATAAGACAGGAGAAAAAGTAAGAGTAAAATTAGCTTACGGACATGATGGCTCATTTTAGTCAATCTTGTACAAATATATGTGGTTTCTTGAAGAAGACTCTTGCTTAAAATCTTCCTGAAGATGACACGTGTTGACCATCAAAGCTAATTGTTGGAACAAATCTCAACTATGGAGAAAGGATCTTGGGAAGTTGGTGTAGACTGACTCCGAAAGCCCAAAGTACGACATTTATTATTTCTCGTGTGAGGTTGTAGGAACAAGTTTTAAAGAACAATGGATGACGTACGGGTGATATGTCAGAAACCTGTGGCTCTCTATACGATTTTTCGCGTAATGTTTTCTGGGATCAATGTGCTAAAATGTATCGACAAACTCAAAACTCGGTAAACGGTAAACATCAGTGGTATAAAATAACAGATATGCTCCAGCATCCTGCCTCATCTCAGTTTCGGATACGCGTGTAACTTTGGAATCATTCAACACATACCATCGCCCATTAACACCCTTCACATATGTATAATAATGCCCACTATTGACGGTTAAGCCAGCATGACAAATCACGGCTTGCAATTGGTATATACTCTCGGCCCCATTTAAAGTCGATATTAACTGTAGAGTAGGGGAAAGGTCGATCTGGGTGTGTACTTTTCCTCCGTAAGCTGAGAACCTGTGAAGATTAGCGATCAGGACCCGTGGAGCTGAGAGTAACTCTGTTCGTCTATGTGCTTCTTGCATATTATCGCACTCGCTACAGTAATACTGGTCAATAATTTCTTCTGATACCATACCGCTGATTGATTGTTCGACTGTAAGAGATGATAAGGACACACTGGATACCAACCCAAAAAGTCAGCACAGTTGTAAAAATTTACGATATTTGCCTAATCTGGGAGACGTATCACTTACCCGAAGTTTAGAAAAGGTTCCACCATCGTTGTACCTGTACTGCAAGCGGAACAGATTGTACCTCGCATCAAGGTGCCTTGGAATAATTGCGACACGAGAGTGCTGTTGCGTTGAGCTTCGGTCGACTGACCAAAAGAGGTTGCATCAAGCCCCATCTCTGCATTTTGTAGCGCATTAAAGACCAAACTGAGGAACTCGTGCGCATCTTCTTGCATTCCCGGTGTTAGAGATGGTGCGTATTCTGGGTGAAAACATACAAGATTAGCTTGGAAATCACACAAATCAAACCAAATGTAAAATCTCCTAACCTGGTAAATGATTGGTGAAAACAGTTGGGACTTTGCGACGAGATGACCTGATGGATTGGTATCGAGAGATGATTAAAGACTGTAAAGCACACATTGCGCACCACTTTGAGGATAACCGAAGTGAACCTGAAAAGAGACAGACAGTATTAGAAAATAATGATAAAGCGTATTTTCAAGAGTGGCATTGATTAATTACCCTCTGACACTTACAAGATGAGGGCTTATGATATATGTCACTGAGATCTACTGCAAGAAGGGGTAAATGTACTAAGGCCTGTAAGGCTGCATTGATGTAGCAAGAGTTTCCTACATTGACAAAGCCCTTTCCGATGACACGTGGGGAGCGTCCATTGTGGGTTTTTTGACGAGCTTGACGTCTTCTAATGCGAGCGTTTCGAGAAAGCTTTCTAGCAGCTCTCCTAACTTCGTAAGAGCGAATGGCCGGCATCGTTAAGTGACTGGTGAGTTTGTTTCCTAGAAAAATTCAGAGTTCAAGTGGTAGAGGTAAGTTGAGACGCAGATGTAATTGGGGGCAAATTTGCGCTTTTTTTCTTGCTGCGATAAAGGAGAATGAAAGGGTCAATTTATAAGTTGACAAAAAGTCGAGTGATCCCCGAACTCAAAAGGCACTGTCGTCTGGGATTTGCTTTTCAGCGCGGGTTATTCCAAGATT
>MWRK01012220.1:0-11729 GCA_002157035.1 Melampsora medusae f. sp. deltoidis
CCCATCATCCTCATCATCCAATCATCCACTCATCTAGATCAAATCCATCAGACAACCCTTTTTTGACAAGACTATTTGTACTCTTTACAACAGATTTTTATTCATCATGAACTCTGTTATGATTTTCTTGGCTGTCTTGATCTCTTTACAAGCTATCATGACTTCACCAACTCATCATCATCATCATCATATCATTCATCGCTCTGAACACGTAGTTGGCAGCAAAGACAAAGTTCGTGAAAAATGTTACAGTTACATCAACACTGCAGGTTTTCCCTCAATCAGTGGTGGAGGTTATAATCTTCCATTTACCCAAGCTTATTACATCACAATCAATCAAAACTTTGGCTTTAGTGCTTGTAACTCTTATTTCAACCAACACACCTTTGGCACCTGCCGTTTCAGTCAGGATTGCCCTGGGCCATACCAACGTTATACCAACGGCCTTTTGGCAGGAGTGGGTGGGCTTGTGGGTAACGTGGTTGGAACTGTTGATAATGTGGTTGATGGTGTGGTACAAACTACTGATGGTGTGCTGGGTGGTGTCCTTGGCTTACTTTCAGATAAAGAACTCAAGGAGGTGAGTGTTGTGTACCTCTCTCTATACGCTATTCGCACTACAAATTACCTCTTTGGACCTTACTCACTTTCTCTCATGCCCTTTCTAGAACACCAATCAAGTTTAAATCTTTCAATCGCGAAATCACTCAAATCACTCATCACCCGAAATTCTCATGGTCAGTACTTCTCATCAGAATCCACTGTGATTTCACCCGGGACCTAACGCACTTGATATCCTCACATTCTTCTCAATCTAGTACACTTCTTCTCTTCTATCCAGTTTCTCTAATCTCCTTCCATAATTATTAACTTCTTGTATGCCCTCAACCCAATGTAACTCAAAGACCTGCTTCTTGTAAACGAATATGTAGATGTCGTCATCATCAAATTATGCTTCATAGAATTTAACACCCTATGTCACTGTATCAGACTTTTGCTTCATCAACTTTTACACCCTGAGGCTGTGTGGTGCCAAAGTTTTCTCGCGACGAGCACATGACACAAAGAACCACATGTCTTTGTATTAGCAAATGCGAGCTTACATGGATTTTGGGTTTCTTGGCCCATATTGTGTGTCTAAATCATTGACAGACGAGATTGTTTTCGTATTTTTCCAGAACATATGCAGATCTCCATCAAGAATCAAGAGAATGAGAAATACATTTGTTAACTTGGATTTTGAATTTCAACTGTCACCTCACCCGATTTCAGTATGAAGAGTGTTAAGCAATATGATTGTATGAAGTCACTGTTGGCAATGCTACAAAGGTCCAATCCAGAAACAAACTTTGAATATATTGATTCAATGGATTTTAAAACAGAAAAGGTTTCCTAAGACGAATTGTGATGAGATATAAACATGTGATGAAGGAACTGTTCCTCTTCCAAAAGAAATTACATAACTGATCTCCTTGAGGATTATCAGGAAACAACTCTTATGAAGTTCAAGAGTTGAATCTAAGAAAACAATAAGTACATATTTATCTTCATCATTTCATGAATTTAATTCATTTCTTAGGTTTGAAATAATTGGGAGTCACAAATGGCATCTTCACAATCTTAGCCATCCGATCCTTATCCCTAACCGAAACCTTAAGCTCAGTGCCTTTCTGATGAAATCCCGTTCCAACATACCCCATCGCGATATTCTGATTGGACAAAGTAGGACTAGGAATCCCACTGGTGATCACTCCCACCGGGTTCTTTTTATTGAAGATCATCGCACCCGATCTAGCCGGAGCGCCTTTTTCGATCAACAAGCCTACCCTTCTCCGTTTGATCTCCGCCCCGGTTTCCCTTCTCGTCCGTTCTTCTCCTAAAAACCCTTTTCGACCATTGCCTACCACCCATCCTAAGCCTGCTTCACCTACTCCTACAGTTTCGTCTAGATCGGTCCCGTACAAACAAAGTCCTGCTTCTAATCTAAGACTATCACGTGCAGCCAAACCAGCAAGAGTGACACCAGGTTGGTTGACTAAGAGTGATGTGATCGATTCAGCTTCAGTTGGTGGGATTGAGATCTCGAATCCATCTTCTCCTGTATAACCACTTCTAGCGATATGAACTTGAACACCTTTGATTTCAGTATGAACACTTTCACCAAAGAATAGATTTTGATCTAATTTAAATGATGAGTTGTCTAATAAGGGTTGTAAGATCGAACTAGCCTTTGGACCTTGAAGTGCAATTAATCCCCAGTTTTCCATCACTTCAATCTTAGCATCAAAGGCTTGAATGTGTTGATGGATCCAATTCAAATCACGGTTTCGTCGATTGGCATTGGTAACTAAATACCATTCTTGATCTGACCATTTGGTGATCATACAATCATCTATGATGCCTCCTTCTTCATTTAACATCACTGAAAGGCTTGAGCTGTATGGTTTCATCGTATCTAAAGAAGCCGGTAAAAGTCGTAATAAGAACTCTTTGGCTGATGGACCTGTTATTTTGGATTGAACCATATGAGAGACATCAAAGAGTCCACAGGCTGTTCTGACCGCTAGATGTTCTGCAACTATTGAAAATCAAAACACACCTAATGATCAGTTTGTTTTTGAATGAGAAGATTGAGTTGGATGAGAAAAGATAGTTAGTTACTTTGACCACCTGATTTTGAGTAAGATAGAGGCATTTCGAAACCAGCAAAAGGTACGATCTTGGCACCATTTTCAGGTTTGATATGGATTGAATAAAGTGGAGTTCTTTTTAATGATGAATCAGTTGTAGTTTCCTGTTTAGTAGATTGAAGATTGGATTGATGAGTTGAGAAATGGGATTGATGATTGATTGATGGTAGTAGAATTGAAGATGAAGTTTTCCATAATCTTGAAGTTGATCGAGAATAGTTAATGATTGACATCTTTTTGAGATTGAGCTACTTGAAGTTGGATTGCTGAGTTGGATCCTTCTAAAATCAAAAAGTGGAATTGAAATTTTTGAAAACTACATTAATCTTGAGTATGTATATCAGAACAACAGATCTCACGTGACTCCAGTCTCGACTCTCCGATCAAGATTCAAAACAAAACCAAACCAAACCCAATACAGTCTCAGATCTTCGCAAGATTGAGAAATTCCAGAATCCCACTTGACTATCATTCACCATTTACCACTCACACCAACTTCCAACTCAGTCTCCAATCAAACAAAAGGATGGCCAACACCTCAATCCCAATCAGTATACTAGATACAGATCTTTACAAAGTCAGTCAAATCAAAGTCAAACTCAAATTCTAGATTTCTTATCTAACACTCAACTGAAACTGTTTCTTTCTTTTTGGTGAAATGAAAAAAGTTAACGATGCAATCTGTGATTTTAACCAATTTTTCAAGTTCAATTGTTTCTTATCTTTATATCAATAGATCAAATGATGAACGAAAATTAATCTCATTAGAATGTTTTGAAAAAATTGAATCTACCATCAATCGTAAGTAAGTTTGATTCATAGTACAAAAGAACCCATTCTCAAATTCAGATTCAATCAAACCAAACCAAACCAAAATCTGATTCTGATTCTTTTTGTCGAACAGAACTTGAAAATCTTAAATTAACATCACAAGAAAAAACATGGTTAGAAACCAATTGTTCATACTTTTCAACCGAATATCTAGAATACTTGTCAACTTATCAATTCAAGCCAAAAGAACATATCCAACTAAACTTAATCAATCAAAACCAATCCATTAAAGGATACGGAGAATTAGAACTCAAGATCACGGGATTATGGTTAGAAACGATCTTATACGAAGTGCCAATCATGTCAATCATCAGTGAAACTTACTTCCAATCTCTCAATCAACACTCCTGGAACAATCAAACCCAATTCACAAATGCAAACCAAAAATCAAGTCAACTTCTCAATGGGAATTGTAAGTTTGTAGAATTCGGTACGCGGCGTAGAAGGTCATACGAAACCCAAAACCTAGTGATCCAAGGCTTAATCAACGCTACTACTCAAACCGATCCGAATGCGAATGCGAATGCGAAGGGAAGGCTGATTGGTACTTCTAATCTTCATTTCGCTATGAAATTCAATTTGAAACCGATCGGAACGATCGCTCATGAATTCGTGATGGGAATCGCTGCGCTTAATGGTTACAAAAATTCTAATATGATCGCATTAGATCTTTGGGAGACCAGTTTTGGAACTCATTCGGATTTATTAGTAGCTATTACTGATACGTTTACTACTTGTTTGTACTTCTCTTTTCTTTTCTTTAAATCTAAAACTTTCATTCAAATCCTAAGTATTTTTTTGCCTCGGGGGAGGGCGTTTCTTTGTTTGTAGGTGCCTTTTTTGATGAATTCGAATTAGATCCTGATCGGGTAAACCGGTGGAGTGGTGTAAGACAAGACAGTGGGGATCCTAAAGAATTCGTTCGATTAGCCAAATCAGTTTGGAACAAGATAGGAATCGATCCTAAATCAAGTAAGTACACATCAATCAATCAATCTCAAACCTTTCTTTTTGAAAAACCTATTGTGAATCATTCATTCATCACTTACCATTTTTCCATTACTGACTCGTCTTTTTCTTTCTCCGGTCTGTTTCTTTTTCTTGGGGATAGAATTGATTGTATTTTCAGATGGATTGACGGTGGAAAAGTGTTTAGAATTACGTAAGTTTTGTGAAGAAGAAGGTGTGAATGAATCATATGGAATCGGTACACATCTTACAAATGGTAAGTTTCTAGTAGTAGAATTTTCAATAAAAAAACACAAAACAATTATCTTCATTCATTCATCATCCAAGATCCAATTGATTACCAGATAAGTTTCTTATTCGAATTTACTTTTGTTTTTTCTGTTTTATTAGATTTTCAACAACTTGATGAGAATGGAAAAATCATAGGTCCTTCTAAAGCGCTTAATATTGTGATCAAGTTAACTTCTATTGATGGTCATCCATGTGTTAAACTCTCAGATGGTACATTTATCATTTCTCTCATCTCTCATACCAATATCTTTACCGATTTCAATTAATGAATTTTTTTTTCTCCAAACAGATTTGAGTAAAACCATCGGTCCTTCTGAAACCATCAAATTGGTAAAAGAATGTTTTGGATTATGAGGAAAAAAAGTTATAAACGTTTGATTGGGATTCGAAATGTAACATCAACACTTTCAATAGATAGACACTTGAATGAATTCTTTATCAGTCTTTTGGTTTTAGATTTTATTGATTGTTTCTTGGGTTTGTAAAACTGGGGTCTTTTAGAGTTATACATGTATGATGTAATGTATCAATCTAGTAATTGTAAAATTGATGTAGACCCCTTCAGAGGTTATGTAGATTGGAAAAATCAAAGATAAAACATTGGATAAGGTTTGATTAGACAACCAATTTATTGATTTGTTCAATACTTTTTTTTGATCGATTTGATTTTGGTCAGGTTTGTGATTAGATTACTTGAAATGTAAGAACCAAGAGGATCAAATTAAAAACTTAAGCAAAGTTGAATGAAGAGAATCGCTTAAATTGATCTTTTTGATTAGTCATTTTAAGAGTTCCGATGGTATATGTATATCCAAAATTTCAAACTTGTTGTTTTCTTCAATATATAGATCTTTGAGACAAAGTATATGAGTCCAAGGCTCGAGTTTAATAAGCAATGATGTAAATATCTAGTTTGCCAATATTGGATAGTATTTTATTTGGTTACATCAACTTTTCAGCTTAGCATCTGCAGGTCTAACAAATGGAATCCTAAACCCACTCATCAGTGCACGACTAAGATATCAAATCAATCCAAATCAAAAGTCAGTCAAACATCTTCAAACAAAACTCTCAACTTTAAATAAACACGAAAGGTATTAAAAATCAAACTTACGCTTTATCAGAAGCACCAGGTCCGGTAGCATTCGTCACAAAATGAACATTCATCCCATACTTCCTAGGCCAATTTTCCAAACTTTCTTCAATCCCAGGCCATAATCCCATCCCACTAGACGGTAAGCCAAGTTGAACGGTGCCACTAACCATCGAAGTATACCGTTGATGTACATCATGAGGCGGTAATTTGAATCCGTTATAATCTTTTAATCTAGGTAACACAAACGTGACTAAGACGTCGATGAAATTAAACATCTCAGGTCCTTTTAAATCCACATGAACCCCACATGTCATCCCTCTTCTAACTCGAAAAGTCGTCGAAGCATCTTTGGTTTTACTTAGATGGATGCCTTCGTTGGATGGCAAAACAGATGCAGCTTCGGATGTAAGACCGGTTCGATCAGGTTGTCCGGTAATGATCTGAAGTAAATAAATCGCTCCAAGTAATTCTTTTTTCGTATGAATCGATTCAGGTACATGAATATCAATGGAAATCTTTTGAAGTCGGATCGAATGATCAGGTGATGAATCGGGCGCTGGTTTTTTCGGTATCGCACATGTTCCTCCTTTGGGCGGTCGGGCTGGCCGGTTACGAGTATAAGGATCGGTGGGATCCCATTGAGGTAATTTGGAAAGTGGATTGGGATGATCGGTGATTCCTCGACCATTCGAATGATGTGGGGTGGATCCATCCATGGCATAACCGGCTGGTAATTGATAAGTCATATAAAGCATATCACTTGATAAATGATGATCGTAGTATTCTGATAATCTACATCTTGCCATCATCCCAGGTTTAACGATCTTGGCTAGTTTACGATGATTTCCATCCAGAGAGATCGGTTTAGTGGCTTGGTTTTCTTCCTTTGTGACCACAGTTGCGAATGACTTGGTATATGGGATGATGGGATTGTGTCGTGAAGATGGATTTGAAAGTAAAGCTGAGTCGATTATCGAAGTAGATATTCGATGAGATTTGAAAGTTGATGGTTTTGACCAAAACTTGCAAATTGAGGATGCCATCGTTTTGAAGTAGTTTTTTTTTTCTTTTGAGTTGATGCCGATGCCAATGGTGATCTGATGAGATATGGAATTGTGAAATCAAATGTAACACCACTGTCACAGTAACATGTCACATATGTAACTCATCACCATTTCCTAGCAATGACCTAGCTCTGATTGCCAACTTCAAAAGAGTCGCTCTCTTTGAAAATATCAAGTCTGCATTCTTCAGATGAATCGATTCTCAAAGCTAAAAAGCCAAGTTATGGTATCCGCTGATATCCCTTTCAATGCTTCATTTCCCATGTCATTTGGAAGAGATTCAGAAATGATAGAAACCCCATGATTTAACGCTTCTCAGATCTCAGACTTCATGCACGTTGCCCTCCCAGAAGCTCTAACGAAACCACAAAACCGGCTCATTGTTCAAAACTGTAGGATTCAGATCAAGAACATGATCAATAGAACTGGACAAAAACCCTTGAAAAAGATCATAGAGATCGCCGTAAACTCCTCTCGGTGATCAAGGACGTTCCAGGTGGCTATCGTCTGAAGAATTGTAGCTCACAGCTTTGAGTGAATAGACAGTTCAGACACATCATAGCCTTGAACGAAACTCGAATCACGGTCGGAGTCTGGAGAGATCTCTACCTGCAAAAAAATGCAGGTTCAGTTGGGTAAAACGAGTCAAATGATTTTCTTTTTCAATTTTCATTCGAAACCGGCACCGCCGTCAAATCAACTGGCCTGTACAGCTGAAAAACGAGGGACTTTGTTAAGTTTGCACCGCCGTCATAGATGCCTCGGAATGAAAAATCCGAGGTATCTTCGGATGCAGCTCTTTGGACAGCGCTTGTCTGAGGTTTCTCACCAAGATATTTTTTTGCACCAAAGAATAACTCGGATCAAAACCTAGGAAAGATTTTGTCCGAGGTTTTGTGTCCGATGTTACCTCGGATTGAAACATCCGAGGTAAATATGCTGGTGGTGCGGCTTTGAAGTACCTGTAAACAGTCCTTCATTTACTTGAGTAAAAACTCGCCACGCATTCGAACAAGTTTTGCGGATGAAATTGCGCAGACTTTGAGAAATTTAAATCAACTTTGTCTTTGAACGATTGGGAGAAAATCAGATTGATTGATTCAGCAGCATTCAAATCGTGTGGGGGAGGGCATTTCAACGCAATTACTGCGGCCGTAATATCAACATCGGCCGGCAATGAGGCAATGGCAATGATCAAGAATCAAAAATCTGTTTCAAGTCCCGATTTTTCTTGTATAAAGGTGCAGGAGGTGGACGTTTTCTTGTCTTTGGAAAAATTATCGTAAACAATCATTGTCTTGTTATCACCTCATTCCATTTGCAGTGCATTGAAGTGATCTAAGATACCCAGATAAATTCAGCATAGTTGGACGCGAGATGCGCTCATATGTGATACTGCCCTCTATGCTCGTGGTGTGGATATCTGTTTTCTTGCACCAAGCCCATTCTTCACGTGAGTCTGCTAAAAAGCGCAGAGAATTTTAGAATGCATCGAAGTTTGACCTTCTTATATCATAATTTTCTTAGCGTTCACTTCCGATTTTTTCAAAGGACCTGGAGCTAATGATGGGTGAGTCAAGTAGGCTGTGATTTGACATACAAAAATTTATTTCTCTATAGGATCGATAGTAACCCACTCTCATCATTATCATCTTTCTGGTGAGAAAAAAAAGTCATCGTGTTTCTAGATATGCTACAAAGCTTTTTGAGAAATGTCGTATCACAGATCCTAATGAGCAAGTGTCAATACTCAAAAAAGGAATGAGGAATTTCAACGAAAAGATTATAAGCTTTGATCCAGAGAATATGGAGCCTGGAGCTCAAAGTTGGTCATTATACCCTACAGAATCCAAACCCACCACCTCGACTTCTCCAATATCCAAATCAGTGAGGTTATCTAAATTCTCTTTGAAAAGACAAAAAGGTTATATCGTCTTTGAAGATGGAGAAAATGATGATTATTTACAAAACTATCTAGGATATCTATACGATGATAGAATCCCAGAGATGATCATAATTTGTAGAGGATATTCGAAATTACGAATGAAAATGTGTAAAACGTTTTGGGAAATCATCTCGAATGAACATCAATGTGAAATACCACAAATCTTAATGGGAGCACAGGGCAAAAAAGAAATCCAATTATTTGATATTATGGAAGGGGTTGGAGTTATAGAAGAAAGCGAAAGACAAAGTTTAATGGAAGCTTCGTTGGATTTTAAACAACGAGAAATCGAAGCTCAAAAAACTTATCAACTTGTCACTAATCATATCCTTACATTGAACAAAGTTTCGATCGCATTGAAAACAGCTCCAACAGATTTATATGAAATTATCAAACGTTTAGGTTTAAAAGTTTCAAGAGAAAAGATGATAATAGGGTGGGCGTCACCAGCAGGATTTGTAGAAAATCCTACACTTCATTTGTTTTCTAAATTTAACTTTGAACAAGATTATGAAGCTTCCTATGGACTGATTGCCAGTGGGATTCCAATGTATTTAACAGGTAAAAGCTTAAGTGATACTCGTACAAAATCTTTTATTGCTAAAGAACATGTGATTAAGATGAGAAAAGTGGATAAGAAGTTTAATGAGTTTGATGGATTTGAAAATTTGATTGAAACTTTCAAGTCTGCTCCAGTTGGTCATTTTCTTCATCTTTATTTAAATATGCAAAGAGGTTTTCAAAATGCAAGAGTTTATTTTGCAAAGAAAACAATCGAATATCTAAATGAATTATCCAATAAGAATCATTCGATCAAAGAGATCAAGGTTGATCAAGAAGCTGTGAGATCAAAATTTGCAATAGAATATTTTGAAAAGGTTAAAGAAAAACTTAAAACTAGAACTCTTGAAAACAATTCAAACACAGGTAATATAGAAAGTAAAATCGAAAAATTGAAACAAAGACATGAAAAAAATATAAAAAGATGGGGAACTTTATTTGAAGATGAAAAATATTTTGTTGAAGGTTGTATTGCAGATCCTCATTTGGAATTCATCTTGAATTCTACATTAAGAAAAGAATCAGTTAAGGAAATCATCCCGGTAAAACTTTCGAAAAAACGTGGTGATGACTTACAGCATGACATTGAAGTTGAAATCAAACCTGATAGTAATTGTTGGTTACTTTCGGGGGTTGATGATACTCATTTTGTAGAAATCTTACAAGACTTTATCAATCAGTCAAATAAAAACATCAGATCTTGAAAGACTGTTTAAATCCACATGTGTCAAACCAAACAAAGATTGTCAACTTGTTTCAGCATTTTCTAGATCAATACGAGCTTTTTTTATGCTGATTCTCTGGGTTCATTAGGAAAGAGTTGCCATTATCTGGGAAAAAGGAAGGCTATATCATTTGGACAACCATCATTGTGTTTCAAGATGAATGCTTTGAGGTTGAGAGGATGGTAATAGTACAATGATGAAGATTGAATGAGATCATCACTTGGAATTCAATTCCCAACTTTCTCTTGAACTTCAGACATCTATACAATTCAAAAGATCTAGATCCACATCAATACTTTTCCAATTTTATTCTTTTCTTCAAATGTCATGTCTTGTGAAATAGAGTTATCCAAAGATTTCTTTGGAAACAACAGAGTCACTTTAGTTTATGACTTTGATCTTGCGCTTAAGGTTGAAGATATGAAGTTGCTTATCCGAATGTTGATTAAATTAGCACAAAGTGAAGAAGTGTGGTGTTGTAACCTTATGGCTGTTGTATGCTCTTGATAATCAAGTAAGTAGGGTTTTTTTCACCAGAGTGCCCACATTGTGTCGATCTTAGTGCTACTCGGAAACCATCTCTCTGAGCTGTCCATGCCTATTTGATCATATCAAGGGAGTGTGCAAAGCAGCCAAGCCTTGCAGGCTGAGAAAGCCTCTGATGTATGACATTAACCTCATTAGGGCAGGTCAAGTTGAGCTTTTTTATGCATGGCCAGCGTGGCATCAAGCAGCGATTTTCGCGCACCGACAAGATTCCTGCTCAATATTGATGCGCGAGGACCTGTGGGGTCTGCTTGAAGTTGAAGTGAGGTTTTCAAGTCAATGTGAGAAGGTTTGGGGGACAATGCAGGACATAAAAGCAGGTGAAAACATTAATATCTAAGCTTACGGAAGATAGAAAGGAAATGCCCTCAAGGTAGCAAATGTTCTGAGCTAAATCCCTAGGCTAGGCTGAATGCCTAAGGGTAACGATTTCTTTGTCCTAAATAAACACCCTGGGGTGGAAGAGGAAAAAATGAAAAAAGCGCCTACAAGCACCACACGACACTAAAGGATGTAAAGAGATAAAATAAAAAACGAAACACACACAATATGAACATCGATGAACCTCAAATAAAATAGAAGATAACCGATAATAATGAAACAGCTTAAAGTGAACGGTTTATACATGTCCCAAAACAGAAATACCTCTCTCTCTTTTTTTAGAAAAAAAACAAAAGGTCATATAGGGGATACAAAGTAGAAAGCCGGGCACGAAGCCGGGCACGTGCCCACAAGTCCACTTTTGCGGCCACACGCTGAAATTTGGGCAAAAAGGCAAATCCGGGCACGATGCCCAGTTCTCTGCCCAGTTCTCCATCCAGCCATGTTCCGAACCCAACTCCAACTCGATCCTTCGACTCATCAAATTCCCTTGTTTTTTGAAGTGTAACTTGACTTGAATAGTTGGATCGACCGTCTGAGGTCTAGCTTTCAAGCGAATCGGTGCATGGAGTCGATGCTGACGAGTGAGTGCTGAGGAGTTGGCGATTCTGGCTGAAAAAGTATTCAAAG
>KZ137409.1:0-22947 GCA_002157035.1 Melampsora medusae f. sp. deltoidis
ATTTTGACTCCTTCAACGTGAGTCTTTCTTTTTTTTCACTCCTTGCATGATACTAATTGTTTCTTTAAATTTTTCAATTTTGTTCTTCTTCTTTCCTCTGTCTTAGTTAGTTCTTGGCAAAAGATAAGTTGGTATAGCTGGTTTTAGATCAATCTATCACGTTGTTATTCCGTTCTTTCCCTTTTTTTACTTTGCTTTTATTTGTATTGTTTCTTTTATTCATTTATTTTTTCTATATATTTTTTCTTTCTTTTCTTTGCTATGATCTTGTAGCAGTTTATTTTGTACATTGTGAGCAAAAGATAACATAAGATGAATTACAGTAGGTTGAAAAAATACATTATGACATTGAATTGAAAGAGATGCCTGAGAATAAACCTGAGCCACAAGAAGTGTACTAGAGAATGTTTGCGTATAAAAAGGGAAGAGAAGGTTGTGGATTTTGATTTCCACAACGTGTGAACCATCTCATCCTGAAATAACACACACAGAGAGAGAAACAGACCCTTTACGGGGGAGGAAGAGGAAACAAGACTTGTTACAACACAGGCAGACACATGTTACAAGAAGTTTTTGGAGAAGATAGTAGAGAGAAGTGAGAAAGTGAGAACAAACAAGTAGCAAACCTGATAGCCTTCCAAATTCCCCTCCTCAAACTTTCCTGTTTTCTTTTTTCTCTAAGAGGTCAAAGTATGAGAGAAGCAGAGCACCATAGGAGTGAGTGAGTGGGCTTTTGAAGATATGTAGATGAGAGGCAGGCACTCTGAATTGCGCTAGAGCGTGGTTCACTTGTGAAATGGTCAAGTTGTTTGTCTTGTCAATGGAAGAGAGCGCAATTGAGCGGGGGAACTTTTAAGTTGCTGATGCTGGAAAGGGAAAAATGTCCCTTGAGTAGACCTTGAGGGAGGTAGAGTGAACAAGCACTGCAAAGGCAGCAGAGCATCAAGAAGAAGAGCTTCAGCCGGGGCGCAAGCACACAGGAATCAAAGGACCAATCTTGTCCAGCTGTGTGACACATCCCCCTTACTCAATAGAGCATCAAACATAAAAGGTTCCCAGAAGGCACATATTAACATACATTCCCTTCACCAAAATGATCATGTCACGGAACCCAGAGCAGAGCAGTCTCCTTGGCTGTTCCAGGGACGCTTCGTGGAACGTCTCTGAAACAATTCAACATGAACCAAAAACTGAAGCATCCAAAAAGGCTTGAAACCTGTCTCAACACCATAAAAACATGGCAGAGCCACTTGCACTACCAGCATAGAGTAATTTCCCCACATAAAAGGGGATTCCATTTACATAAAAAAATGTGCAATAATGGCATTTGAACTGCATTAAATCTGCATTAAATTTACATTTTCAATTAAATTCTACAATAAATGGAATCGTTTTTCCTGTGGGGAAATTACCTTACGCTTGCAGTGTTGGACTGCTCACTACACACAAAGTGCTGACAAAAACCCAAGGGGGGGTCTTGAAAAAGCAGAGGGTCAATGCAGGGTTGGCGTAACCCTGCACCCATGGCGTCAACACCCTGCATGTAGTGGCTACACCACTGCAGCATAAAGGGCATATGGTCAGGCATATTTCCGTTTGGTATACAAATCATTACATACCTGCATGCCGGCAACATGTCTTTCCAAGCAGGTGAAGGCATAGAGAAAGTACCCAGAAAAAGGAAATTTGGCGAGCTTTACATAGCAAAGACACATGCCATGGATCAACCGCTCACTGCACCAAGTACTCATTCATTTGGACTAAACCTATGATTTTTCACATTTGACTGCTGATTCTTTGAAGCTCAGCCTTCATACATGATGTTCTTCCTTTGTTTTGTTGTATTTTGGTTACCTTTGTTTGCTACATGGTCTTTTGTTTCTTGACCCAACTTACAAAGTGGATACCTACAATTTTCTACCAATGCTTTTGATTCTTGTTGTTTATTGGATGCTGTGACCTATTTTTGTTGATTTTGATGAAGGTAATTTGTGAGAACTTGTGACCATATCCACATGGTATCTGTTCAAACCAGTGACAGATTGCAACTGTTGGCAAACAGTTCCAAGTTCTTAACACAGGGGTGATACAGTTCCCAATACAAAACAGTGTTTTGGTCACCAGAACCAATTTCTCTTCAGTCCTGGGAACCAAATTGCTGGAATTGTTCCAGGAACCATACTAAATTGGATGAACAATTGAGCTTGTTGTTTTCCAAGAGAAATTTGGAATCAAAGTGTCTAGACAGGGAAAAGGTAAAGGATTACCAAAGGAGAGTTTGTGAGCTGGGCTTCAGGCTTCAAAGGGGCCCAGGATTTAACAAGAATAATGAATGAAAGTGTTCTACACTCATGTCACTTTGGTTGGATAATATACTTGGAGTCTTCCTAGGCTTCTCTGAAAGATGGACCTGTCCTATTGCACCCTGTGGGCATGTCTGTCACAGCATCTTAAAGTGGTTGCCAAACCTTGCGGCAGCAGGATGAATCAGAGGACAGTTAGGACTCTTTAGCTTCACTTCAAAGGTTACATGATAGGCAATGCCAAGGCCCAAAATCCTCATAGCTCTGTGTCCAGAATCCTGACTCCTTGTGTGTTCATTCTGACACAACAACATGAGGGTCTTTGGGCCAATTTTTTTTCTGTCATTGAGCTTTTCTTCTCTTGGGGTCACTGTCTGAGAGCACCTCAGATGGCACATAGGCTTGGAGGGCAATATCCTGGCAATGAGGGTTAGTCTTATGCAAGTGACTCAACTCTGCATGGACTTTGGTCAGACTGGGGTGTTTGGTAGTCTGCTAGAAAGCTGACCTGACTCTTGTTTGCCAAGAGGGACTTAGTTAGTTTAGGCTAGGAATCTGCTTTCCATTTGTATACCAACAAATCACTAGAGTCTAGAGCTCACAAAGCACTAGAGTCTAGAGCTCACAAAGCACTAGAGTCTAGAGCTCAACAAGATTGGTTTGCAATTTGTGAAAATTTACAAACCAGCAGGAAACATACTTTAATCCATACCTAATTATCCAATTTGTAGAGGGTTGATCTCATTGTGACATACTTTATCTATATAAAAGTAAATAAGTTTTAAGTTGACTCAGTCCAAGGGGTTCACAATGACATATGGATATGAGCTAGTGACAGGAAGAGGTTGGTCAAATCACACAAGCTGATGATTGGTAAAGAACTTCACATACATAGTCATAATTTTTTTTCTTTTCACTAAGAATACCATAATCATTTTGAGAATCCAACAATTGTATAGATAGAGGGTCCTTGAATAAGTCAATTGAAATTTGAAGCTGAAGCCATTTCACATTCAATTGAATCAACTATAAGTACATCCCCAAAGTAAAACTACCGAATCTGATCTGCACATTTGCAACCTTCAACCTTCAATAATTTTAGTTCAAAGTTTTTTTAGTTATGAGCATTTACATAAAAACCCTGTTCATAATCACTCCTGGAAGTTTTCCCTTCTTCTTTCTCAAGGATTTTAGTCAATTAAAACCCGTTTTATATTTATCTTTTTTCTTCTTCTTTCTAAAGAATTCAAGAAAATTGAACCCATTATATCTAAAAATCTTCAAAAAAAAAAGGAAAAAGCCAAAGTCAAAGCAAAGTAAAAAAAAATCAAAACCCCTTGAAAAGAAAAAAAAAGTTTACTTCAAGTTTTTCTTTTCTTTTATTTTCAATCTTCTTCTCTTCTTCAAATACAACAACATTTTCAAAAAAAAAAAATCCAAAATAGAAATCCAAAAAACAATTACACATTTTTTCAACAGAATCATCAAAAAACAAATTCTTTCTTCCTTAAATTTCACTTTTCCACTTCCACTTCTTCATCTTTAATTTCTTTTTTTTCATCTTCCTTTTCATCCCTATTCTCCACACTACCACTACCATCCCCAACCACTTCTCCATCCTCATCCCCATCCTTCCCACCTACTCCATCCCCGCCATTCCTCACGTGCTTCTTTTCATCATGACTAAAAGTCAAAGATCTAGACCTAGAAGGTGTACCAGATCTACCCAATGAACTTGCTTTCTTTCCACTCCTCGGTGGCCTACCTCCTTTATTTTTCTTCTTGGATTCTTCAATCAAAGGTGGTGGATTCGAATAAGGATCAAGATTAGGAATCAAAGGTATCGAGATCGGTCCTAAATCAATCCCGATCCCTCCATTGGAATCTCGACTACTTAGGAATGGACTCCAAGTCAATTTACTCGGATCCACTACATAATACCCTTTCTTTTCGTAATTCGAAATCCATTCTTTTAATGCTTCTTCATCCCATTTGATCGTATAATAATCCGGTTTACTTTCTAATCCGATCACCACTTCTATTGGTTTAAGTTTTTTTCGATTACTTGACAAGTTACTGAATTTCGAATTCGGTCCTCGTTTCTTATTATTAGGTGTTTGCAATGAAGATGAAGATGAATCGGGTAAAGAGGTTCTAGGATTGGTTGTGGTTGTTGAAGTAGGTAAGGTGGCTTTAATCCAACCTTTATGTAAACAAGTATAATAAACATCATTCAAGGCTATTGATGTATGATTTGCGATATCTTCCAGTGTGATTTGTTCAGTAACTTCAGTACTCAATAAGTATTTTGTGATGGCTAATGTCCAATAATTTCGATAACTTAATAATCCTAAATCTGATAATGGTTTTTCAGGTGTACCCACTCGTTTTTCTTTCTTAGATAATAAATAACCTATTGAATTTATAACACCATTCATCAGTTTCATGTAAATTAAAATAAAAAAAAAGTAAGAAAGAAAACAGAGAACCGAAAAAAAAACTTACTAAAATCAATCAAAAAGTTACCCCAACCTTTCCTCTGTCTAACAGGTAAAGTCATAATACAACTAACATTATTAGTAGGACTTCTCTTTTCCTTTGAAAAATATCCCACAAATTCACAACCACCTTCACTTCCACTTTCTCCATTAAGACCCGTTAGATTATGATTAGTTTGAGTGATCACATAAAACAAAAACGGATCTACATCATAATAAAGTGTTTTATGATCTAAAAACATTTTAGCTAATAAACAAAGGTTTTGACAATACAGCTTATTTTTACGTCCATCTACTTCAAAGATATGGATTCCATTTGTCAAATCTCGGTAGATTTCATCTCCTGGTGGGACCATCGTTTTACATTTCGTTCGATGTCTTTCATATTGAAATTGGGTTTTGAAATACTTTAAACAACTTTCACATATCCAAAGTTGTCCATTCGGTACACTTGCATACTCTTGTGGATATGGTGCTTGATACCAAATCTCAATTTCATATTTTCCAAAACAAATCGTTTTGATACTTGACAAGTTCTTGGTTTGTGGATCTGCGTCTTTTCGAAGGATTCGGTTTTTGATGGCTGGGGTTACAGATGTAGATTGATTATCATCAGATTCGTTACCGGCGGATGGGGATCCCACTGGACTACTCTTGAACATAGATGATGATGAAGTCGTCCTTGATTTGAAATCAGTTGTTGGTACCCTCAACTCCCGTACCGGTCTCGGTAATCGTTTGTCATCTGGAATCGGTGTCGATTGATGTTTTGTCCTATCTTTCAAAGACAACGCTGGTGGGCTCATGACAAGAGTTTTTTCAGTCGGTTCAGGGACCATAGCTTCAAGTCTCGCCTAGAAGAATAATGATGATCAGTATCTGATACAAATCAATACAGACAAGGTGGAAACGAGACTTACCTCAGAAGCTTGTAAACTGTTCTTGAACCTAATCAAATCTTCATCCGTAATCACCCGATCTCCAAGATCTGCTTGTGTTTCATCCAAAGCACTCAAATAAGGATTCCGTTCATCTTCATCATTGTTGTTCTTCTTGCTCCCAAATTCATCTTCTATGCTTTCCTCCCGATTTTGAAGACTGGCCGAGTTCTTATTAAGTAAATGAATATGTCGGACCGTTTCATTCTTATGAACAAATTTCTGCGAGCTTTCATCTGTGGGTTCTGCAATGATGGTCTTGTGGTCTTCTAAGGCAATCTTCTTATGGGCTCTGTCATCATCAGAATGAATTGCTTTCCGTTTTTTACTCCAAGTTCTTGGAGCTTTTTTGGTACTTGTGGGTATTGTATTGATAGCAGGGATAATCGCCGGGGATGGCGGAAGTGTAAGATGATCCGGTAACGGGGATAGTCCTGTTGAATCATCGTGTGGATAAGGACATGTCCAATCACCTGATATAGATCATCAGAGGCAAAGATAGGGTGAGATCAAATTGATGCGGAAAGTTCAAAGGTCCCAAACCAAGGATTGGAAACTGACCTTTGGGGACCGATTTTAACGGTGGATTGAGACATCGACCATGCCATCCTCGATCGCATGTATCACAGAACAGCATATCACCGTCGTCGCCTGAAATTGGGAGACGCGGGGGTTCAGAGATAGACTTAGACGGTTTGTATCAACAAACAAGATTGACATACCTTTTTCGTCGCAAGAAGAGCATCTACGACATTCCATACATAGCCAAGAATAAGATTTGACTTGTCGTTTGATGGTCAAGCTATGAAGTTGAAGACAACTAAAATGACCTATAGAACAAGACCAAGTGAAGTAGAGAAATAAAGACAAGTAGATTTAGACGTGAAGATTTGCTTCAAATGAGATTTTGAGAATCTGAAGAAAATGTAAGTATACCAGATTGACCACATTCCCAACAGCTGACCATTTCACCTTTTCCACCTCTACGATGATGATCGAGTGAAGTAGAAGATAAAGCAGGCACGATACTTGAAAGCGAATATTCACCCCTTTCCATTTGACCTTTACCATTATCGAATCCACCTTCTTTTGAACAAAGACTACACCATCCTTCCCTTGGTGCTCTTGGACCACCTACCGTACCAGCTTTAGCTCTTGAATGTGGTGAAAGGGTAGTCATTGGAATTGGATCTAATTGTGCTTTGACTTTTTGTTTCTTTTTGGTTGTAGGAGTTGCATTGGTTGGTAAATCTACATGTAAATGAATCGGTTTAAGTTTGGAAGAATTCTTTTTGATCTTAGGAGTAGCAAGTGATTTCGAATTAGGTAATTTAGCCACTAATTTTTTGTTTTTGCCTTGTCTGCTTTTCATTTTTTCTATGGGAATTGAAGGTGTTGATATGATTTGATGATGATTTGATTGTAGATTTGGATTCGGATTTGAAAAAGTAAGATGTTGATGATGATTATCAGTTGAGAAGATAGTCCGATTCGGATCTAATTCTAATTCTAATTCTGAATCCAAATCACCTTCAGCGTCTTGATCTTCTTCTCCGACCCGTTCTTGATCTTCTTGATCTTCTTCTTCTTCTTCCAAGATCACTTGACCTGTTTGATTATCGAGTGATTCTGTGCCTCGTTGTTGTTGTTGTTGTTCTAATGTTAATGATTCTGATGTTTGATTATGATTTGAGATCGGTTGATGGTAATGATTTGTGTAAAGGTGATTAGATGCTAGACTATAATTTAGATTGGTTAGAGATGACGAAGTTGCTGTTGTGGGTAGTGGTGGTAATGGTAATGGTAATAGTGATACAGATGTAGATGAATCTGATCCGGTTGAGTGAGTTGAAGTTGAAGAGTTGGTTTTGTATGAAGATGAAGGAAAGTTATAGTTCATCGGATTGAATTCATATAAAGATGAATTGGTTGTTGTAGGTGATGTTGATAGATGATGAAGTTGAGCGTTTGCCATGGTTAAGGTTGAGGTTGAGGTAGTTGAGATGTTGAGTTGGTTGGGTTGAGACTCGAAGTGAAGGAAACGATGAGAATGAGAAAGTGATTTTGTACTCGTTCTTTTTCTTTTTCTTGTTCTTTTTCTTTTTCTTGTTCTTTTTCTTGTTCTTGTTCCTGTGGTGGTGATGGTGATGGTGATGGTGATATGTAGTGTCAAGTCAAAGTTATTTTTCCAAATCAAACTACATTCTCAAACTACATTCTCAATCTGTCATCTACATACATTCAGAAGCATACTCACTCTCATCAACTTCACTCACCTTCATGATCATTGCTCTGAGTCTAACCAATACCATTCATCCCAACATCATAGGACATGATCTTCCTACTAATCAAAATCATAGTAGAAATCCCCACAAAAAAACTCTACAACAATCATCACCTCTCACACAATTAACAAAACAAATCACCTATCCATGCCAATCTGTTTGATAGTATGAATTTCGAAGAAAAATAACCCATAGAGATACTATTACAATAGCCGAGAAGAAGAAGATCAAGATAAGTCCAAAAATAGAAAGTTAAAACAATAAATGAAATGATAATACTACAAAGTATAGATTGTTTAAATGAGAATTAAGAGAAATCTGTCTGTTAAATATTGGGTAACTTTCCAATTTTTTGACAAGCAGCTAGCAACCCGTGCTTCTTGCTATATTTATGAATGTCTAACAAAGATAAAAAAAATAACAATCAATGTATGTAAAAAACCAATGAAGTGATTTCTTGTTTGTAAACTCACCTTCTCGTGTCATATCACAAACTGCTAAGCTTACAATACATTCTGCATCAGGATCAGCAGGTAAAAGACTTGAAAACCAAAAAAAAATCAATCCAAATCAATCATCAAAGGGAAATGTGTGTTGATTTAGAAAGGAAAATAGACTTTACCTGTTTAAATAAGGATCATAAGCATAAGTGAGATATTTTTGTTGACAACTCCAAGAATGAATGACAAAATATTCGAATTTTAAATTATATTTTGCAGGAATTAAATGAGCCCAAGTGAATTTTTCAATTAATTCTCCGTCTTCTGATTTCACAATTTGAAACATACTTTCGTTTCGAAAAACGAACCCATAAGAAAAACCATCCATCACAATATAGTCAAACCTTGAGTTCTTTTTCTTTTTTAGTGGAAGACAAAGTGGGTTGGGTTTTCATAGACTTACATTCCATCTTGATCACAATAAGACATGATTTGATCATCTGAATATGCTCCATTTGGTCCATCTTGTGTACAAGGTTCCTATGATTCTCAATTATGATAAGATTGAGAAATCCTTAACTCAAGTCAGTTTCTGTCTCTGAGACGCAACAACAAAAGATTATACAACATTACAAGACATGAATTGATGAGGGAGGATGTATCTGTTTGACTCACCCTTCCACGAACCACAAAGTAACCCTAAAGGTGTGATCAAAGGTACGTGATGATCATTCGAAAAAAAACCATCAAGGTCAAGTCAAAACACACAGGAAATCTTCCATCAGTTCACTGAATTCCAGCGCAAAAGAAACTCACTTAAAGAAGTGAAATTTACCTTAGCTTTCCAAATAGCAGCCAATAATCTAGCACGAGCCACTCTCGAGATCGAAGTTTGAATATCACCTTCAGTCATCTCAGAGCCCGAGAAATGATTATTCAAAAAGATTCCATCTTTAAGGATCCCATATAACCCTTTCTCTGTACTGATCCCAGCTCGAGTAGCCGATTCAGTGGTGTCCGCTAACATTGCTTGGGTTGAGGCTTGTGCTTTCGATAAGAGATAACTTATATCATTTGTCTATTTTTCTCGATTCTCCCCATCAGAATCAGGTCACAAAGAAGCGGAAACGTCAAGTGATCAATAGAACACGCTCACCTTTGAAAGCTCATCTGTGGGAAGAATGGCGTATAGATTATGATACGTCCATGCAATACCTGATAAGAAACCTGTTCCACCTTGAACGAATGGCCAAACTGTTGAACCAAAGAATGCAAGACCTTGAGGATATAAGAAGCCAGGGATAGCACCGAAGAGACCAGCAACGAGACCGAGAAGGGTAGATTGGATAGCAAGATTATCAGGTTCATGTGGTACGATATCATTGACCTTTTTGCCCAAGTCGAAATATCCTCGAGTCAGTCTCTTTGATCGCTTTGTTTGTAATCAATCGAGTTTCAAAACTGGTTTGAGACTCACAATTGAAGTCACTAGCCCTTTTGTTCGATTATGATCCATAAAGACATAGTTTGTTCAACACCATCAGCTCAGATTGAGTCTTTGTGAATATCGGAACATTTACCTTGTAGGATAGAGATCGCAAAACCAGTAGCATCATACATTGTATTACTAAACGAGTTCCAATTTTGAACAGCAACGAGTATATACCAATCGGGAGCACGAACAGGCATACAAATCTTCAAAAGTTTATATCGAAAAAAAAATCATCAATTTCCCAACTCTTGCAAAAAAGTTCTTTGTCACTTTTTGGATGAGGAATGAAAGAAATTTTATTCACTCACCTGACTTGCATCACAAACTTTTCCAATCCCACAGACGAAATTAGTTGCACCGACTTTCTCAGCATAAGCTTCTAATGAAAGTTGATCTCCTAAAGGATAAGTACGTAGATATTCGTGTAATTTAAGTTCTTTCCATAATTCGGGTGTGAGTGGTAAGGGTTTACATTCATCATCGGTTCTTGAAGAGTTTGTTGAGGAATTAGTAGGATTGGATAAGGAAGGTAAAGGTTTTGGAATAGGTTGAAGGATCGGTGGATCAAGGAGTGTGGTATTCTCACTGAGATTAGGTGAGTGAAGGTCACAAAGTCCGTAATAATCAAAGTAAGAGCTAATAAACAGATGTAGATAGAGGAGGTGGCGCCCCAAGGGCAAGTGCATCTTTGGAACTCGTTCAACTCGTTCCTCTTAATTTTGAACTTCAGCATAAAAAAGTTCTCAAGAAGTTTAAGATTGAAAGGACTTGGATCATTTGATTCTTAATAAGCTTCCGGGATTGAACGGATCAAACCGGATCAAAAGAGTCTTGAAAGGGATTTTTAGTTCTTTCTTGAAATCTCGTCCAATTTTGATTCAGGGTCCTTGGGGAGTCTCAGTTTCATGAGATGAATTGTTTCACTGATAAGTTATAAACGAATTGAAGTCCAATCTTACCATTTAGTATAACCCCAAGAGATGACTCAAGTGGAAATCCCATGACGATCTAGTTCTATCAAGTTTAGGAAATACATGCGATAATACCTCTCCTTCTTTGCCCCCCCACAGCCCCGGTTAAGGTGTAAACACTCTTCGGTAAATTGTAATGCATGCTTGCACTTCTAGCTATCTTCTGAAACAATTCCCATTACGTTGATGTTCCGAGAAAAGGAGAATCATGAGTCTCAAGGCATACTACACAGAGTGCCGAATTTCAAGCCGGTTACAGGGTAGCGTAAGTAAACAGGAGGTGGTGACATGGTAGGGTATCAAGGTCATTGCTTTTCTTTTCTTCTTCTTCTTCGTTTCGAGTTTCATGATCGAGCTGTTGTAGACCTCTCTTGAACTGCTCGTTGTGCATAGCCATGAATCTGATGGATATGTACCGGATAAAATCCTTTCGGCATACCACGAGCCAACGAGATGAGATTGAGATTGAGATTGGCAAAATTATTTAAATTCTTCATCAAGGTCCAACCCTCTTGTCTTTGCAGTGCTAACCCCAGTACGACCGACCTCAAAGCCGCATCAAAGAAATATCCACCGCAAAGGTACAACCCGGATCCATCTCACACCGCACAACAGAGATCATCTCAAGGTTGACCAGATCCAAAAAGGAGCTCAACGACCCAGTCAAGATGAATAATGATTTGCCATATATAGGTTTCTATCATGTGATACTTCGTATGCGTCCAACACACATATCAAAAGACTTTCTTGTTTTGTTTCAAAGCTTTCGAACGTTCAACAAATATATGTAGCTAGTATGATTGGTTCCCATTTTGATGCCAAGCTAAAGGAAGCCATTCGGAAGACCTAATTATCAACTCACTTATCAAATCATGATACACACAAAACACAGTTTTGTTCAATTCTCTTCGGTTTTCCTTCAAACGTGATTTCAGCTCTTATTGAAATAGCATGATTGATTATAAGAGTATACAAGACAACTTCCAGGAATTCTGTTAAAGTGAGTTGAAGAAGATCAAAAGTAAGACAATCTTTAGTAGTTATGAGCAAAAATGTCACCATCAATTTCACGAAGCTTCACAAGATTTGCCTGCAAAACTCGGGCAAGATGTTTAGGTTGTAATAGACACACGGGCGACCATCATGTCACTATTGGAATGTAAAGATAAGGATGTGGTTTTGATAAGTTTAATTGCTGCTCACTGGGGCGCGTGAAGATTGTTTTGGTGCCCTAATTCACCACGAACCCAAACAATTAGATCTTTTGTTGAGTGTTTCTAACAAGAAACAAAGGGCTCATCACCGCTTTACCATCATAGGAATTGTTGATCAAAGAATCTTATTCATTAGAGCAGCATGGATGCCTATAAGCTCTTTTCTATAGCAATCAATTGTGTGGATATCGAGATCAGGAAGATGATCTCAATGGAAGTGATCCATGAGCGTTTGTTGGTATACAAGGACTACCAATCTCAGCCTGATTCTTGTTGATTCAAGATTGACATTGTTGTATTGTTGGATCAATGTGTAGGACCCTGTGGATATGGCTCTTATCTCATTGCACCACCAGATTTGCAAGATAAATTCCTGCAGGCCACCCATGGCCATTGATCACCGCCAGGGCAACAGGGGATCCATCTCCCATTCCTTTAGGGGATATATGTAGTAGGTGGGGATTCCAAAGCGGCAAATGAGCAGTTCTTTTGAAACCCCTTTTGAACTTTTGATTTCCCAGAGAGAAAGTCAGATGTACAAATTCAATATATGAAGAGATAGATAGAGTTACAAATTAAGTATTTTGATGATGAAGTTTAACTTTTTTGATTTGATTGATCATAAGAATTTAGCTAGGGTGTATATGTAAAATTGTACTTTTTCATTTGAAACCCCATCCAACTTTGATCAGAACCTCAACCGTAAAACCACTTCAGACATTCGAAAGTTTCCATTCACATAACCTATTCACCCTTCAACACCACAACAAACACAATACAACCTTATCACAAAACCAATGGCGTATGTCTTTGATTCTGAAACCACTCGATTCATACCTGACTTTAGTTAATTTTGAATCTCTTTCTTTTTTCAGTCAGGTTGAACAATACTTGACTGATCATTTACATGCCTCGAAGGAACGTTCACTTGATGACCCTTCTCATCCACTCAACTCAGCTGTCCCTTCACGGTTCGTTTGATTCTCCTTGCTTACATTCTGGTTATCGATAACTAGATCTAATTTGTTTTTTTACCTTTTCAGCCCGGGTCCCGAGCTTGATATCAAGTACCATGGCTTACCAGAACCTCCTCATTACATTCCACCTCAATCTCATGAAAATCATGATTCAGCAGAGACTCAAGATATCTCAGTCGCTACTCGATCTGTTGAAGAAGATCAAACTACCCTCGATCACGTTCCAGAACCCATCAAATCATCTGAGGCCGAAAAGGAACTTGATCATCACGATGCCGAAGAAGTCACCTCACATCCGATAAATGAGGTGGAAAAGGTTCCTGATCATGACGATGTCGAAGAAGCCACCTCACATGTGACATCCGCGGTCGACAAGGCCCCTGATCATGAAGAGAAAGAATTCAGCCCACATTCGACATCTGAAGTGGTCAAGGACTCCGTACCTCCCCCAGTCTCCAAGGACATTTCAATGCCTGAAAAATCTGAACCCGACCATGTAACTCAATTGGCCGAGTCGACCGAAAAGCCGTCTATGGAGCCAGAGCCAACCAGAGAAGCCGTCGATCATCCAACTACGTTGAAAGAGGAGCCTTCACCAGTTAAAGAAGCCACAGAAACCGAAGAGTCAAAAGCTGTTCCCGAGCCAGTACTTGCGGAAGAAGTGTCCTCTGTGGAGGAAGCCCCTATCATTGCCGAGTCAGAGCCATTGACCAATGGGATTTCCCATGAAGAGGAGACCCTCAAAGAAGAAGAAGTGGTTCAATCTGAGCCAAAGGGAATCATTTCACAACCCTTGGTGAACCAAAACCAATCTGCCACACAGACTGAGTCTGCTGTATCAGCTCATGATTGGACAGACCTTACTCGACCTGAAGTTCAATTTGCACGTAAGTTTCTCTCTATCTCTTCCTGTTGAAATGAAGATCTTCAACTGAAAACCGAGTGAATCCAGTCTGTTTGTTTGCCGTACCATGGACCTCGCTACTGATCACCTCTCGAACATTGAATCAAATCTGTTACATGATCTTCGATTGGCAACTCGTCCAACCTGTCACTGGTTTACTTCTCTCCGTACTGGCTCCTTCAATCCTTTACACAAGTTTGATTGCTGTCTTTATAAGTCTCTTGACTCAATCTTCAACAAATGCTTGAAAAACTTCAAAGTTTTTTCTTTGTTTGTTTTTAAAAACAAAATTAGTAACGATTCACTTACCTCTTATCTTTTCTTTACTTTTTAACAAAATCCTACGCAAAGACAACGAGAAAAAAATTGTTTTTTTCTGTATATAGAAAACATAGATACATGTCTTAATCTCTTCTTATATCATCTTACACATCATTATCGTCCTGTTTTGTTTGTTTGTTTGTTTTCCTTTTTGTGTGTGTTCAGAGATGAAGAAATAATGCTAATGATAGTCTTCAAGTTCTACTTACTCTTTCTGTATGACTTTGCTGCTCTTGATTTCTTTTTTTGTTTGTTTTTGATATATATAGCAAAGAAAAAACCCATTTTTCGTGTGATACTTTTCAGTCGAGCTGTTTGATCAAATCTATTGCTTTTCAGTGAGATCTGGTAGTCATTTAATCATGATTCATCAAGCACTCTTCAAATAAAGTTGCCTTGAGAAATGTTCGATGCAGTTTTGAAGGGGTAAGATGGTTCACACCTTGTCGATCTAGGAATTGATGTGTGAATTGACCAGATCCAAAGCCTTCAAGATCTCTTAACTCTCTTCCTATTCCGGTCTTTCATGGTGAAGAGGGATTATTGCTGAAAACCTCCTTGTTTACCTTCATTACACTTCACTTTATCAATTATTATCTCTCAGTCATGACCACTCATACTTTTCTTATTCCTCTTACGTATCAGCATCTCTTGTTTGATTGATCTAAGTTTCTTTTACTCGTTAAACTTCTTATCAATCACAGGACCTCCCCTTGTATCTGGTCCTGCTGTAGAATGTCATAAGGCATTGAAGTGTGGACACAGACGAATGGAGGAGATTTTGGTTATTTCATAGTTACAAACTCCATATCGGGCATCATAGGGTTACAGAAGCTTTTTATTTTCAACATTTTTAGGATAGGCAGTAGATAATATGATTGACCGTCTAAGTAAGATAAAGATCAAAAAGAAGAGAAAAAGTAAACGAGATTAATCTGAATTGATGAAGAACCCTACACGGACTTCCAAGGCCATGATGATCATGTCATCATGAATGATCATATTGTGCATATGGCGAAAGGAAGAGTATCCGTAGTAAAATTTAACGGAGTCCACGCAAGATTGATTACGCTGTATGTCAAGGAATTCTTCTCAGCTGGCTGGGGGCACTCCGATGGATAATAGACACAAAAACTTACGAGGGGAATAGGAACGTGGGTAGACCGGGACGTAGGGGAGTCCTGCAGCCCTTCTCAAGTCTAGGAAGCCATCCTCATTGAAACCACTACTGTCCACCTTGGATCGCGGCATTTTCCAATCTGCTCGACAGTAAACGCAGGTCACTTTCTTGCCTTCACTTGTAAGAATCTTGACATACTAAGAATAGAATAGGAGCATGTTGTCAATGAAGTGCTCACACGAGTCAGGAGATAGTAGCTAGATGAATGAAAGAAGGTTGAAACAGACGTCTTGAAAACAGTGTTCATGTAATCCCTTCCCACAACCCTTAACACAAAATACCAAACCTTGGGTCGACTTGCACGGCAGATCATCATAACAGATAGGACATTCATCCCCTTCTTCAATGGGCCTTTGTTGTGATGAGACCTCTTCAGAAGCTTCAATCTGCAATTGACGCATCTTGGCAGCATAGGTTATCCACAAACGCCGAGCTGTTGGGTTATCAGGATATTTGATTTCTGGAGCTTTAGAGAAGATATCCTTGAGTTCTTCAGTCAAAAGCGCCCTGAAAATGTTCAAGATCAAGGGAAAGATGGGTTTAGGATTTCTATCAGCTACATTTTCCTCAAGTGAAAAAGGCTGTGAGGAGTCTAGGGATTTTGGATGTACATATTTGACTTACTTCTGGTAGTACCATGGTGATTTAAGTGGTACATTAAGCACTTTGATGAATACAAATCTGTGTATGATAATATATAGTAAGCAAAAGGAGCATTATATAAGTTGAATCACTTGGACGGCTTACATGACATGCTTGCAGATATATCCTTTGCGCCAGTCCGGACAGCTGCAACTGGGTAATTGATTTATGACAACTTTATAAATCTATGGAGAATTCATAAGGTTCTGTCAACATCAATACCATCAAACCAAGGGAATGGTGAATTCAAGTTTAGGAATGTCTCTCACTTTGTAGTAAGTACCGGATACTGCATATTCCCTATGTGAGGTGGTGACCACAGTAGCGCGGTCAACGACATGCAAATCTTCATGAATCGCTCGATAGATACGCTCTTGTACTTTCTAAATTGAATATACGCCAGGAGAGGTGAGTCATCAGTGTCTACGTAAGGGTTTGAGTTGATGAGCCTACTCACGATTGAGCTGGAAGCGCGCCAGGAACCCTGTCGTTTCTCTCCCCCATGTTTCACCTTAGGTTTTAGAAAGGTTATGTTAGGGTGAGGATCGTATCGTTCGTGGACGGGATACTTGGGAGACGAGTCTGATTGACTGGTAGACGCATGGTTTGAGTAAGGTGTGGACTCATGGTGATGCCCTCTTGCTGAGCGGTCAGGAGCCATGATGGGATTTGTGGATGTAGTGAAATACAATAAAAAAGGTGAAGGAATTGCTCTGCATACGCTTCTTAAATTCGAGTCGAGCAGGATTTTTCGAAAGTACGCCAGACTCTGGGAGGCCAGAAAGAATGCAAATTGGTCAAATAGTTTGTTGAAACAGGGTCGGAAGGAATGGCAGCTAGGGCCACGGTGGTAACACTGATTAATCTGACATGTGTATGAATAGAAGCTTCATCAGAGCCGCTCTAAGTAGCCAGATCCGGTCGCCAAAAAGCGTTTTGATGAGCTCGAAGCTCACCATACCTTTTGTGAAAGAGCTTGGGTAATTTTTTTGTTCGAACAAAAGCGAAAATTATTCCGATGAATTGTTTCAGGCATGCAATCAAACTGGATTTCAATCAAGGGACGTGCATTGCAAGACACATTCAATTTGGAATGTAATTGTTCGAAGCTTGCAACTCAAACCATAAGTTCTGAAGAAATTTTTCGGTTAGAGAGACCAAATCTTCTGATCATAAACCTTTGAAATCCCATGTGCCTTCGGGGAATCTCTAGTCAAAGTACTATCAGTCCTAAGGCTATAAGCTGTGTAGATACTCTTAAAACATGTACCTAATATGATCAAATAGGTCACGAACAGGTCACAGGTCTTTGTGAGCTCAAAATGGTCCTGTTGTGAAATTTGTATCCATACCATGGTACGGCATAAGTCATTGGAGTGTGGACACGTACAAATGGAGGAATTTTTGGTTATTTCATGGCTACAAACTAAATGTCGGAAATCATAGAATTACAGAGGCTTTTGATCTTCAAAAATTTTTAGGATAGGCAGTAGATGATATGATAGATTGATAGCTTTGTTTTTGTCGGGCTCTAAGTAAGTAAAAAAAGAGAGAGAAAAAGTAAACGAGATCAATTTTAATTGACGAGGAACCCTACATTGACGCTCAAGGCCATGATGATCATGCCATCATCAATGTTTATATGATGCACATGGCGAAAGGAAGGGGGGCGTATCCATGACCCAATGTAGAGGAGCCACGGAAGGTCACGCTATATGTCAAGAAATTATTCTGAGCTGGCTGGGGGTAATTCGATAGGTGATAAAGACAGACACTTACAAGCAGCATAGCGAGCGTGGTAGACATAGCCAAGCCCTGCGTCTCTCCCAAGGTTGAGGAAGCCGCCCTGATTGGTCCCAGCCACATTGGATCCCGACATCTTCCAATCTGCTCGACAGTAGACGCAATTCACCTTCTTACCTGCACTTTTGAGATTCTTGACATACTAAGATTCAGAATATTATAATAACGCGTTGTCAATGAAGTGCTTGCTTGAGAAAGTAGCTGGATCAAGGAAGGAAGGTTTGAACATACGTCTTGAACACAATGTTCATGCAATGCCTTCCCACAACCGTTGACACAAAAGACCAAACCTTGGGTCGAGTTGCACGGCAGATCATCATAACAGATGGGACATTCATCTCCTTCTTCAATGGGCCTCTTTTTCGATGTGATTTCTTCGGAAGCTTCGGTCTGAAATTCGTGCATCTTGGCAGCATAGGTGTTCCACAAACGCCGAGCTGTTGGGTCATCAGGATATTTAATTTCTGGAGCTTTAGAGAAGATATCTTCAAGTTCTTCAGTCAAAAGCGCCCTGAAAATGATCAAGGGTAAGGAAAATATAGGTTTTGGATGTATATCAGCTCCAATTTCATTCACATAAAAAGGTGGTAAGGGGTTTGGGGCATTTTAGGCATGTTTGACACACTTCTGGAAGTATAATGATGATTCGGGTGGTACATTGAGCACTTTGAGGAATACAAATCTGTGTGTCAGAGCATATAGTTAGCAAAAGTGGACATATATAAGTTGGATAAGATTATGGATCTGAGTAACTGGAAAGCATGTAGTTATAACCTACAGGATGTGTTTGCAAACATATCCGTTGCCCCAGTCCGGACAGCTGCAACTGGGTAATTGATTTATGACAACTTTATAAACCTATGGAGGATGTATAAAGGTGATGTCAACAGCCTATATTTTCATACTGGGGGAAAAGGGGTCAAGTTCGAATATCTCTCACGTAGTATGTATTACCAGATACTACAAATTCCCAATGTGAGGCGGTAACCACAGTGGCCTCGGCAAGGTTGTAAAGACTTTGATTCATGACTCGCCAAAGACGCTCTTTGACTTTCTATCTTGGACATAAACCAAAAACGGCCATTCATCAGGAAGCGCGTCTACAGAAGGTGTTTGGGTTGATGAGTCTACTCACGATTGAGCAGCCAGAGCGCCATGAAGCTCGTCTTCTCTCGCCCCCAGGTGTTATCGGAGGTCGCGGGAAGGGTCCGTTGTGAGGAGGCTCCCATCGAGGGTGTTTGGGCCACCGGGAACGTGATCGATTGGTTGACCGACGAGACTCACAAGGTGTGAGCTCATAATGCTGCCCATAATCGCTGTGTGATCGGTCAGGAGGCATTTTTGAGGTTTAAGGAGGTGGCGACAAAGTTTGGTAGGTGAATTTGAGTCGAATGTAGGCTTGGTGAGAAATATCCTGGGCGATCAGTCACATTGGCTAGTTTTTTGAAACATGATCAGAAGGAATGGTCGCTGAAGCCGCGGCGGCAACAATGATTAATTTGGTATGCGTACTCATAAAAGCTTCATCAGAGCCGCTCCGAGTAGCTAAATCCGGTCACCTGAAATGTTTTTGTGTGTCGAGTCTGAGATGACTTGGTAGTCCACTTTAGATTTTGTTAAAGAGCCTGGATCAATCAAACAGGGAAAGAGAGCACAGTATGATGGTTCGGATGAGGCAATCAATTGAGTTTCAATGGATTCAGGTGCAAATACAAAAGACATCGATTTCTTGCGGGGACTTGCCGTTAAAAAGACGAGAGATCCGTGTTTAGCGGTAAGTCCCTCGCAAGACTCGGCCTTTAGCGAGTTGTTAAGTTTGTCGATTCGCATTCTTCTTTCCAATTCACTTTGTTGCACATTGTCTGGGTTCAGATCATAAATAAGTCATTGAAATGGAGACTAATGGTCGCTTTAATAGATTTTCGGTTTTCATCTATGTATCAACAAGGAAGTTGATTTGTGGGCCGGGACATTCTTGTTTGTCAAAAAACTTCAATTCTTGATTCAACATCCCAAGCAATGAAGGAAGGCGACTATCTCCAGTCTTTACTGCGAAGTTCCAAGCTTTGGAACAAATTTCGGTAGGTCTCCATGTTTAGGATTGAGCCTTTGTTGGCTTCTCTTGCATTTCTATTCAGTAAGTCAAGTCAAACTTGCAAGCATCAAATTGAAATCTTTGGGCATGTATCAGCAGAACTTAGAAGGCTTCCTCAATGGGAAGAATCAGCAAACTGTTCAGAATCGCGCGTGGGAAGCAGAGCACACTGGTCCTCGATGCACCAAGAAGGGGAATATCAAACAAACTTCATTCACCACCCAATCAAGGAGCTTGAAGCTAGCTGATAAGGTTATACAGGACCACATAATACATCTATTCAAGAAAGAGACATGAAAACTCAAATCCATGATGAACACGTCATCATCAATGGTAATAATACCGCCCACGTCGACCTGGGTTGTACCCGGATTCCAGGTATCCCAGTTCAGCGTCTATCCAATCGTTTGCTGTGTATTAAAAATGTTTGGAGTTGGTTCGGAGTGACCCAGGGGATGATAGGGACAGAAACTTACTAGAGTCGTAAGGAGCCGGTTCAGGGATTCCTGCGGCAGNCTGCCATATTGAGGTATCCATCCTCAGTAATCTTGGTACCTGGAACAGCATTGGGTCCTGTCGTCTTCCAATCTGCTCGACAGTAAACGCAAATAACCGGTTTGTGTTGACCCTTGAGATTATTGGCGTACTATAGAGAGGAAAAGACCAACTGATGATAAATTGGCTAGCTCAATGCAGCAAAGTGTGTTTTGGTGGGAGAGAAAAGTCATGAACGGACCTCTTGGTGACACTCGGTGTGCAAACCCTTCCCACAACCGTCCTCGCAGAAGACGATATCCTTGATTGAGTCGCAAGGCAGTTCCTCGTAACAAATTGGACAATCATCTCCTTCTTCGATAGGCTTTCTTCGTGATGGAGCTTGTAGGGCAGCGTCTGCCGGTGCTTTACCTGTCGCAGCAGCATAGACTGATCTCAAATGTTGAGATGTTGGGTCATTAGGAGCTTCTGGAGCTGCAGAAAAGATGTCTTCGAGCTCTTCTGTCAATAGAGCCCTGAAAATGATTTGATGTAGATCAGTCTAGTGTCCATTTTTTTGGCTTCAGCATCATCGCGTGAAAGATGCCTCATATATGTTTTTGAGGTTTTGGGGGGTTTTCGAGTTGACTCACTGCTGGTAGTACAATGGCGATGAGATTGGCACTCCAAGTACTTTTATAAAAACGAATCTGTGGATCAGAACATAAAGTAAGTAACTGATCATGTTGTAGTTAAAGATGATTTTGACTGTGCATGAAAGGATGATGATAACTTACAGAAGATGTTTGCAGATATTTCCCTTCAGCGAATCCGGACAGGTACAACTAGGCAGCTGATTGACAACGACTGTATAGATCTATGAGAGAAATCATAACGGTCATGTCAAACCCTCAAGATTTCCAGATTGGGACAAAGGAATAGCATTCAAGTTTGAAACTTCTCTTACGTTTCCCGTCGAGCCAAGGACTTGGAATTCTTCGTGTAAGTTATCACCCTCACGAGTGCGGTCAACCATGAAGAACCTTTGTGACATGACTCGTGCAAGCCGCTCTTGTACTTTCTATCTCAGACATTAATTAGAAAGGATGGGTCATCAGAAGTCACGTCTTGAGCTTTCAAGTTTGATAAGCGAGCTCACAATTGAACAGGTACCACGCCATCGACTCATTCGTTTTTCTGGTGACTTCACCCGAGGGTCCTTTCGAGGTTGATAGGTTCTTCCATGGTGTGGGTCTAATCGTGGGTGGATGGGAAACATGGAAGGCCTCGCATCTGTACTAGTGGACGGACCATATTGAGAGGTTGTGGACTCATGGCAATAGCCGTAATCTCGTTGGTGATTGTATGAAGGAGGCATTCTGAAGTTTATGGATGGGATGAGGTTCAAAAGAGCAGACAGAAAAGTGCTCTGAAGTTTGAACGCGCTCTTATAAGGTTTTGGGACAAATATCCAAACTCTTGAGTAAAGGGGTTTTTATTGTTAAATCTTAGGTCCTAAAGGGTCTTAAGCTAGGTTTTTATTTCAAATTTAGAGGTTTTATGGTTATCTGATGCTGAGCAAATTTGAATTCAGCAGAGAACTTCAACTTGGAAAAGACGGTCAAAAAAATTATAAGCACGAATAGCTTGAGAGTGAGTGAATTCAATCCATTCTCAACCTGAAGTTCACATCTTGACACTGTTCTTCATCTCAACAGAAACATTATATTACATCGTCAACATGACAATCCTTACCAATCTACGACCACTTGTTCGACTCTTTTCATCCCAGCCAGTTCATCATTTACCACTTCAACCCGCTAAACAAAGAAAGACAACCCCTTTTCGGCACCCAAAGCGGCCTCATATCGTCGATCCCATCACCACCGATCCCACTGCTCGAGTATTCTCCTTGACTGAGGATCCTGACGTCTTATTTGTGGTCAGGGAGCCAAGTAGTTTGAAGACATTGGCCTACGGCAGTCTCTCCAGCGACCCATTCCAGTCTCTCGAAAAGAACTCAAGTCTGCCTGACTCCACATCACCATCTCATCTACCCGGACTATCACATCCGATCCTTTCTACCGCCTCACCAACTGTATCCACATACCTTCCACCCCCTCTTCGCTCTGTCCCTCAATACCGCAACTCACTCACACCTGAAATCCTCCAAGAAATCCGATCACTCAGACCCACTCATTCTCTGACTCAACTGAGTAAAAAATTCGATGTTCCTCGGATCTCGATTCAAATGTTAGGGTTTGGTGATGAAGAATCTAGAACTCAGATCGCTTTACGAAATGAGCTTAGGAATCAACGAAGGGAAAAACGATGGAGTATGTCTAAATTGGCTCGGAGGGAGGAGAAACGAGCTAGGCGAAGTTTATGGTGATCGGTCATGCTGTGCAAT
>MWRK01012319.1:0-16125 GCA_002157035.1 Melampsora medusae f. sp. deltoidis
AAGTATTATGATGATAGGTCGCAGGCCAGAGAAAAGCAAATGAACAATGAGGAACAATGGCAGACATGAGAGACGGCGGAGAGCAAAAAGAGCAGGATTGTAAATGTAAAGCAACGTATAAACAATAGCAAGGGGAGACAAAAGCTTGGATGGAATGAGGAGATAACAAACGCCCAAAGAGAACAAACAAAGGTACAATTCAAACACAAAATGAGGTCACCCCACCAATAAAAGTTGGAGGCAAAAGCGAAGTGACAAGCAAGGTACCAAAAGGAGCTGACAAAAGAAAACTCAAAAGCAACACCAGGAATCCGAACAGAACAGACCGAGCGGGGTACCAGAACTCATGCGGGTGGTCCTTCTTTTTGATATTTAGATTTAGGTTCTTCCTGAGCACAAAAGCTTTGGGATCCACACTGCCAAAATATTTACCCTGGATTGGAAAATCCAAGGCAACATTGGACACAAAACCTTGGAAAAGATCTTTCTGAGGTTTCTCTCTGGTTTTTTTTTTGCTTCCACTGAAAAATAACTTGGTTCAAAACCTTGGAAAGATTTTGTCTGAGGGTTTGTGTCTGATGTTACCTGGGACTGATGTTACCTGCGATTTTCCGGTCCAAGGTACCTATGTATGTTAGCTGTGCCATTTGTGATCTTGCACAGGTAGTCACAACTGTTTTATTGGTCCATAGATATATGAATTTTATAAGCACCTTCACTTTTCTGGTTCAACATGGTGTCAATTCCCAAACTTGTCTGAAGTGTGGAATCTATATCTGGGTTGCACTTTGTTTGGAATAAATTGTTACCAGTTGTCTGGTTAAGAGCCTCTGGGAACTTTCTCATACCGTATTTCAAACATCTGTGGTCAGACCTCTCACCAACACTACTATGAAACACAGAATGTTGATTGGTATTGGCTGTTTTATAGCACAGTACCTGGACATTAGTTTTGTTGATGCCTCTGATTTTGAGTGGAATTTATTAAAAGATGTCACTATCCCACCGGTGCACTATCCGAAGTCAATAAAAGAAGGTGGTAAATGATTATAGTGAACAGGAGACATCGGTGGACATGGACCCGAGTGATGATAGTCCCATTGCAATATATGTCGATGCAGCGCCGTAAAATCCGGCGACATCCTTAGCTGCTCTAACTTCATCTGATCTTGCTTCAACTGGTTGGCTTTGACCACTTGTTGGTGCCTTTCCAAGGTAGGATAGTTGAATAATTTGATGGTGCGACGGGGCTCAGCTATCCTACGAGGCTTATCGATCTTAGGCTTCTGAGCATTTGCTAGGCCAGCCAAACAGGTTAAAAGAGGTCTATCCTCGTCTGAACTCTCAGAATCCTCTTCATCCAAGCAGATAGGTGCAACAGGCGGATTGCCACCTGTCGGCTGTTTGGCTTCATCTGGTGTGTCCCTCGAAGAAAGAACGGGTCGAGAAGAAGATGCAACAGGGGAATAATCCGTTGTTAGTGAAGAAGGTCTAGAACGGCCGGATGGAACGCCACGCTCTATCGACACCTTGAGAGGCTGTTTTGCCACAGTATGATTCGAGACCTTTCTTTTTGCTTTAGATTCCTTGCGCATATTGCCAATCAGACCAGAAGTCGATCCACCAGATTCCTTGTGTGCTATCTACTCGATGTGGGTTTGTTCATTCAAGAGGTAAAGTTATGTTTTATGGGAGGAGCTACCGATTTTGAAGCAGGTTTCTGTGGGATAGCTGAAGGCACTCAAGGGACAACCACAGATTTAGGAATACTAGCTTCGATCGGTTGTCCATCTAATACACGACTCCAAGCTGCTTTGTGGTTGGCAATTTGACCCTTGGTCCGAATGTTAGAGTCTTTTGGACTGGGTTTACGAACAAACAACCTTAATTTCATCTTCTACATCTTCATCGTTGGACACATAAGCAAACCGGTCAGCTAAATCTGGATGACTGATCAACGCTTTTTGGGTATGAATGAAAGAAATGAGACCAAGATAGTTGACCTTGGCGGCCGGCAACGCGCAAACGGGGTGAGAGCAAAGTGCTTCATCAAGGGTTGGTTCTTCGAAATTCAACACACTGCCATCCTGAGAGTAATTACATTTACTCCTCAGGAAGACAAATAGCATCTATAGATTTTGAATGCACCTCATCTCACATTTGTGGCCCAAGAGCAAAAGTTGAATGAAAACGCGCACTAGGGGACTTTGTTATCTTTGATTTGAAAGGAAAGAGACTTCGAAGTTGAGACAACAAAAAGGCCTTATAAGGCGTAGGGATAGAGATAACAAAAAGAAGCAAAAGAGACATATCGTAGCGAAATTGTTCGAGATATAATTACAAAGAGGAAATATTCTTCCGATGAAAATTGATGACGAGAAAGTCCGTTCGACTAGACCATCAAAGTCGATCACATACTCCCGATGATAGGCGTGTCAGGGTTGCGAGTGTCAGCATCGGAGACAGCCACTCATTATGCATTGCCCAAAACACAATATGGGTTTTTGCCCAGGTCGAAATCTGGGTTGGATTTCACCTCGAGCTTTCCTAACGAAGAACCAGAGTGGCCGGGAGAGCAAGTAGCTTGACCAGACCCTTTTCCACCGCCGATCGGATAAAGCTTAGTGTCTCGGCCGATAGTTGCCTTGACATGTTGGCCGGAACAAACTTTTGACTGAGAAAAGAAAGTATGCATCAGTCTCAAATGCAAAAATTATAGATAATAAGTCGATTTAGAGTCTGGACCGAATGAGTACTCACGGGTTGGTCGGAAACCTGGGGATGAGTGCGAGTGATTGGGTCGTCGACAGCCACACATTGGGCATTGGCCATAACACAGTATGGGTTTTTGCCCAAGTCGAAATCTGGGTTGGCTTTTACGTCGAACTTTCCTACTGAAGAACCCGCGTTGCCGGGAGAGCAAGTAGCCTGACCAGACCCTTTTCCACCGCCGATCGGATACAGCTTAGTGTCTTGGCCGATAGTTGCCTTGACATATTGGCCGGAACAGACTTTCGACTGCGAAAAGGGAGTATTCATTAATCTCAAATTCGAAAATTATAGATAATAAGTCGATTTAAAGTCTTGACCGAAAAAACTCACCGGTTGGTCGGAAACCTGGGTATGGGCAGACTTGACTTGAGCAATGGAGAGTGCCACTACAACAAAAGCCAGCATAGATAATTTTTTGTTTTGCGTAGATGACATCCTGTTTGAGTTCAAATGGTCCGTAGATACGATCAGAGTAATGGTCGACAAAATCCAAAAGAAATTCAATAATCCAACAAAGGAAGAAAAGGTGTTAGAAACCAAATGGAATCATCAAGCAATTGTGCAAAAAAAACTTGCCTGAAATGTTTATCAACGATAATGCAGAGCGATGAGGAATTTAAAGCTCTATGAGTCAGCAATAGAATCAGATACCCTGATGAGAGTGAAGAAAAAAGCAGTGCAACTGAAGCTTCCTATTTATAGCCTTAATTGCGGTGACACTGGCCAAAGAGTTCCACCGCCCCAAGACTCCCCAATCCTCCCAAATCCCTAAACCCATCAGAGTCCCACGGTGACTCTCGCACGCTTCGAGCGGAGAGTCAGCGAGGGACTTCGATGAGTTCAGGGAAGAGCGGCTTCACCGCCAACTTGGGAATTGAATTCCCAGTGATCGACAGCGAGCCTATCGAGGTTAGCTTAACAAATCTCCTCTCGCGGCGTCCCTCGGAGCAGAGGTTAAGCTAACTATGTACCGAGAGCTCAACGCCTCATCTGCGAGCTGAGCCTGGGCTGTCCTCGCAGTTTCATTGATCACCGCCAAGTAATTCACAAATCAAATATTCAAAGAAGCCCTTGCATCCCAACTTGGTTGGACTCCCCATAACATCACACCCATCAGAACAGGTTTAGACGTGATGACCAAGATTCATGGACAACAAAGCTTCTAATAAATTGTATAAAGCCTTGATCGGATTCGAGATTCATCCGCAGAGGCACGATCAACAAATCAATTGAAGGTCACCCTAGGTCACCCCGTGGTTTTCCTTGAATCGCGGGGTTTTTTTCTGACAAAACCATTCTCCGTGAAATAGTTTTGAGCGGAAGTACAATCATTTGTTTGACACGTGATGTGACGAAAGCACTTCCTTTTAAAAAAGTCCGATTTGACCTCAAAAATGGTACCACCGAATGAATTGTATCGAAAGTTATAGATGGCTTTCTGTGACCCGAACGAGTTAACAAAAACCAGTCAATTTGGAATGACTTGCTTGATTACATCGTCACATAGGAGATTCAAAGATTTTGTTGGCCTAGGGTGATAGTAAGAGCAATGAACACATGTTCATTATCTGAGATAAATAAGCTGTCAGATAGCAATTAATATTGCCAAACTTGTCTTTAACGCGGTGGCCAATCATTCCTTTGTGCTGATATCGCCTCCACAAGAACCAAACCTTCACATCAGATACATCGACCCCGATGACAATAAGTGTCACTGGTAGTCAAAATCACTTCTGCAGGGCTGTGCTTGCTGTGCTTGAGAAAATGATCCCACTATCTGACAGGCACTGCCAGGTCAAGTAGTGTGCAGGACTGCATTGCTCATGGAGATGTGAGGTACATACGCGAAATTATTGAGGAGACTGATCTACTTCATGCCTAAATACATCAACCTGCGATTTCTGCAGCTGCTCCTGGCATAGAGAGCGTTGATGAGATCCAACAATCCATCGTTGAGAGCTTGTGAAATAGAACCTGGATGCGAGTTGACAAAAAACAAAAGCTGCATTCGAGGGCTGCCTCTGGCAGTCATTGTGGAACGTTGATCTCAATTGTAAGCTTATCAAAGTCCCTCGCGAGGGACTTTGTTAAGTTTATCTCAATTGTGTGGTGACGTCTTGGCCTTACTCGGCCAAACATGCGTGAAGTTCGTAGTTCGCGGGCAGATAAGATGCGCACTGCGCCGAGTGTAGGCTGGCCGAAATTCATTCATTGAAGCAACGCAGCCTGCTCAAGTTGAACCTAATCCAATGCAATGCAAGTGTATTTATCGTGATGGTATGGATCAGACTTACATTCTGGTCAGTTTGAGACTTGGAATGGAGGTGCAGCAGCAGAGGGAAGCAGATTTGGGTGTTAGAGTCAGGATGGGTGAATGGAATTTGACTCCTTTCAGTTTTTTGGTTCTTCCGGGTTTTATCAGATATCTTTCACCCTGCGTTCAACTTTACCCCAATCTAACTGGAAAACCTCCCGATTCAACAGCCGAATTTCTTTTTTCTTTCAATCTCATCAAATCCGATTGACCCAGCTTACTATCTCACATCTCATCATGCCTAACGGTGCTCGCTATACCTTCAGACCATCGCCTCGAGTGATGTTGACATCTACAGCACCCAAGTGTCCGACTTGCAACCGGTCTGTGTATGCTGCTGAGCAAGGTAAAGTCTTTTCAGTCATCACACTTTCTTCTGAATATATACCGATTCTGATCTTCCATATTTTGCTTCTTTGACCAATGATAGTAATGGGACCGGGCGGCGCACCTTATCATAAGCCATGTTTAAAATGTACTAGCTGTGGACGTACATTGGATGCAGTGAATTTGTTCGAGCACGAACATGTTCCTTATTGTAAAATGTGTCATTCTAAAGCATTCGGAACTAAAGGCGTCGGTTACGGCAATGCTGTGGTGGGTGAATATGAGACTACACCCGGTCGCACATTATCCCCTGGACCAACGTCACCTAGATCGCCATCATCTTACCAATTGGCTAAACCATCAGTCATATCATCACCTTCGTCACATCACTCTCCCGCTTCTTTCTCACTCGGTCCCGACCGATCAGCAAACTTTTCTTCGCCCCCGAGCGGTGCCTTTAACCGGCTAAGTCTTAATGGCAATTCACAACGCGCTTCAGCTGGACAAGTCCTTCAGAAAGATAAAAGGCTCACTCAGGATGATGATTTCGACGCTCCTATGTATTCGCCTTCGTTTCGACCCCAAACAACCATTCGCGATATCTCACCATCACCCGAAACCTCTGACCACAACCTGGGTTCCGAACTCGAGCCAACTGTAACAGACAACCAACCCACACTTGAGCAAGTGGCGGAGGAAGATGATCAACATCAGTCGGACTCTTTGAGCGACTTTGAGCCTCCTCTGATATCATTCCCGCATATCATCGTCAAGTCTGCAGGCTCCTTATCTCGTGATTCTCGAGTTGGTACTCCCGCACGTCCTGAACCAAGCGATGCCCAAACCTTCACACATGAGAGACCTATCTCGTCTCAGACATTGCAACGATCTGCTTCTACTATAGTCGTTTCGTCGCCCAATCTACCCCCACGAACTTCCACAAGAATTCTCGATCAGTCTGGGACACCACCACCACCAACACCACCTAAGCCTAGCAGTGTCAAGGTTTCACAACAGCCCACTTCCAATTTTCTCGGAAGATCAATGAGCATGCGAAATCCGGTCTCTTCGACCCCATCCCCCAGTAAATGGTCGGTTAAAACTTCTACACCTCCTTCCAAAGGATCACCGTTGATTCTCAACCCGAGCTCTCAAGACGGTCCAAAGGTTTGTCCAAGGTGTTCAGGCACAGTCTATCACGCTGAACAAGTTTTAGCCTTAGGAAAGAAATGGCATAGTGAGTGAAAGAATCTAAAAATGTTTTGTGTTTTAGTCTTCTGACAATGATCCATCGATTTTCAGAGCGATGTTTAAGGTGTTGTAAGTGTAGTAAGGCCTTGGATGCTGCTATGTGCGAGAGAGATGGAACACCATATTGTTCGAGGTGTTATGATCAAGCTTTTGGGATAGAATCACAGGGCTTTGTGGTGGTATGTCATCTAATCCGACTTCTCCCTCAATCAAATCACTGACTTTTTTGCAATTATCAGCGACCAGGCTTTGTTGGACGTTGAATCGTACGACAACACTCTTGTACCCCTAATACAAAAACACGGCGCTCATGGAGCAAGTCACGCTTAGTATTATACTTAAATGTGGATATATATGTCGTACTTGAAATATCTTTTACAACTGTGGTCTGTATACTGAAACTAAGATGTAAATTATTGAACGCACCTTTTTTCTCTGTCTGTTTAGTTCTCCCATCGTCATCTTGAGTTTTCTCTTGAAATGTATGATATCTATCTACATATCTAGAGCTATGAGTCCTCTTAGCTAGTATTTCCTAGTTATGTTCAAGCGTTTCGCTCGCCAGCTCACTTGTCACCAAGTGTAACTAATAATATTTCTAGAAAGGGTCATCAATATCTTGATGTACCTCTTAGGTGACTTGAGAATCAAGTTACCTAAAAGAAAAGGTCGGGGGATGAGCATCGTCTAAATTTGTCATTGAAGATGAGGATATGACGATGACGAGAACATGCCCATATAGGATGAAGTATCAATAGGTTTGATGCCAAGTAAATCACGAGCCAACTTACTTCCATTGTTCTATGTAAGCTTATCTCAAGGATGATGGAAATAAAATTTGGTATGTGAGGTGTTGTAACTCTCAATATGATATTCAAGTTGGATTTCGATCAGCCTGAACTTGGAATTATCAGAGCTCAAATTCAAAATGGAATGACCAGGATCAAGATCACTAAGCAGGTTATGTTAGACAATGACCTCATGACTATGTAAATCGATCGAACAACCGGTGATCGGCATCTGAATAAGCCACGTCTTGCAACTTGCGGTTAAGATCGCGACTTACTTAAGAGAGAATGACGTAATGGATCAAAACACGGTCTGATGGTTATCAGCATCGAAAGAATTACCTAAAATAAAATGATTACTAAAGTCAATCAGAGGAAATGATCGATAATTGATGAACTCTGGAATAGGAAATTAAAAAAACAAAACTCTTATATACTTTTCATAACAAAAGCCTTTTTTTGATATCTTCATCTCGATCTCAATCCTCAAATGTGGTCTAATCCGTCTTACAATAGGACAATCGCTATCTATCACTGTTTGCAGTGTCAATTGACGATTGTTCCTCATTGATCAATCATTCTAGATCGAGATGAACATAACCCATCGAAAAACCAATTGATAATTGAAATGAAGGGTTCGTGGATTAATACTTAGCTAAATTGAGAATGAGATTGATAATAAGCTTGTCATGTGCAGAGTCAGAGTTTAAATCTTTCATCTTTTAGACTTTCTTCAGTCCCTGCAATGCTGTCCCTTCTTTTCCCCTCGGGATCGCTGTAATTCAGTGTGTGTGCCGATGCAGTTTGCCAAGTGACGTCTTTGATGAAGTTTATTTGAGCTTTTTTCATCTCAAGTTCCGTGATAAAGTGATCTTTGTTTGACTTATAAAGAAGTGAACCAATCTCACTCTTCCTCTTCTCTTACTCATCTTCATCCCTCTCAATCATTCACAAATCCATCACCTTACCCTCAATCAAACTCCTTTTAAAAAATGTCTGCCACCGTAGCTAATATCGCTCGAAGGTTCGAGACCATTTCTACTTTTTGTGGACCATCATAACTATAGCTAATATCCTTCATTTCCTCTTGCTTTTCAGATCGGGCTCTTTACTTCCACTTGGCGCCATCATTGGTACCACTATCATCACTGCTGGTGTTTGGGGTGGTTCATGGCTCCCAGTATGTCTCGTTCTTCTTTGACTCACTTTTTCCACTCACCAAACAATACTCGTCATCCATTTCCAGACACGTGGACAACCAGCTGAACGCGCTTTCGCGCCCATTCAACAACCCTGGGAAGTGAAGAATGAGCGTGATGCCACCAACAAGGTTCATACTTTCCCTTTTGAAATCCTACACAGCAAACCAATATTAATTTGCCTATTTTGTATCGTTTAATCACGTATCTTAGGACCGAGTGGCGCGTTACAAGTACTTGTACAAAGACCAAGTGACTGGTGAGATCAAGGAAGCGCCGCCAGCCGTCAGCAGTGGTGTTTATCCTGTTAGTTTGACTCACTTCTTCATGCAATGATCAAGCATCACAATATTCACTTTGATAACTAACCACCATTCTCTTTCCATGCAGGTCAAGAAAATGCCCACTGAGCTACATGGACGCTTCCCCGCCGCCCGACATGATGCCGATTGATCTTTAAAAACCTTCGTTAATCGAGATCGCATAGCGCACATTTATGCTTTGTATTGCCTTGTGTGAGGCCCTTGTGAATTTTCTAAAATGTCATTGTCAGGCTTGGTTGTACCTTTCCCTTTTATTTTTCCCTCTCGCAGTTGTAGTATGTACTAGTAAATGAAAAATTTTAGCATCTAAAGTTGGTTTTAATCACCATGCCCAGAGAACGGTTCGTAAACACTCCCACGAGCATTGCAGCTGAACGATGGTCTTGAGAGTTATCTACAAGTCCTTATACTTGTGGTATAACCAGATGAGCAACCACCTTTGCTATTCGAGTGTTTTTGGAAAAAGATGTTCATATTTTATCCACAGACACAATTAATGTTTTGAAGATGTACATTGTGAAGACGCTGACTAGGGATGTGTTTGCGCAATTGTAACGGGTTATGCCCGATACCTTCTGATGCGCGAATCACGCGAAGTGTGTCTAGGCTAAGCCGCGCTARCCGTAGGCTAGCGCATTCTTTGGAATTCCGTAAGCATGAGAGAGATGCCCCTTTTTCCACCCGCCTATGCCTTTTGCGGATATACCCGCGTAGGTGTGGAGAGAGTGGTGAAGGGGTAGGAAAAAAAGGCATGAAACTCGTGACCAGTGCTTACCTAGTCGAAGACTACCTGAGCTCCCAGGTGCCCGTCGAGGGACAGCGGGTGCGCCTTCGTGGCCGCTAGTCGCATGATTGGATGGCCTTGGACGTATATCTTGAAGGCCTCCGACGACCAACGTCCGAGGTCTTGGATGTGTTTCAGCGGCAGCCCGGCCTGGGCATAGGCTGTGGCCCCCCCGGAACGCATTGAATGGCCTGACTTGTTTGGACCAAAAAGGACGCGAAACCGTTCGAGGAACCACGACCGCGTTGGCTGCGACCCATCGATGCGCAGGAAGAGTGGCTCGGAGCGTGGAAATACTGGTTACCACTCATCTACCAACCCTACCTCTGCCCTTCCGCCTCCATCCGCAGCCTACTCCAACGTAAACCCGACTTCTTCCTCTTATTTCACTTCGGCTTCTTCTTCGGGTATTCCCCCGCTACCCCCTACACATACTCTACCCTCATCAGCCCCTAACTCATTACGACATAGCCTCTCGCATTCCAATCCGCAATCGACATCGCTCTCGTCATCGAGTGAACAATATCATGCTTCCCGTTCTGCTAGTGGGGCTTCAAGTCAGCGTCCACGTCGAACAAGTGAGGGGGTAGGCTTTCGTAGGCTTACACGAGGTGCGAATGACCTTCGACCGGTTGTCAATCATGTGCCACCGGAGCGAAGACTGGACCCGATCAATGGTGGTTACATTTCGCCACTCAAGGCACTTACCACTCATCTAGCTTCAACTTATCGACTCATCAACCCCAACTTTCGCTATGAGCTAAGTCTCAACCCACGAAGAGTACTCACCAAACCATCCAGGCCAGCAGGAAATAACGGCATGGACAATGAAGATTCGGACTACATCTTATATGTGAATGACATCCTTGGGGGTGGCTCGCCTGGTGATTCAAATGAGGATGTAGTAGATGGTCAAGGGGGCAAAGGTACAGGTGGGCACAAGTATCTGATTTTGGACGTATTGGGTCAAGGGACGTTTGGACAGGTGGTCAAATGTCAGGATATGAAGAACCATGAAGTGGTTGCTGTAAAAGTGGTCAAGAATAAACAAGCTTATTTCAGTCAGAGTATGATGGAGGTCACCATCTTAGAATTGGTGCGCATCTGTCATTAAAGACTTGTTCTGGTGGTTATAGATCGCTACACTAACTGTGTTTCTCATTTTGTATTGTCCTACTGACATATCTCGTTTGATCTTCAAAACTAGCTTAACAATACATGGGATCCTGACAACAAACACCATATCCTACGTATGAAGGATACATTCATCCATCACAATCATCTTTGCTTGGTTTTCGAACTACTTTCCTCAAACTTGTACGAGTTGATCAAGCAGAACTCTTTCAGAGGCTTGAGTACGAGCTTGGTGAGAGTATTTACCAATCAGTTATTGGACGCATTGACGGTCTTGAACGAAGCCCGATTGATACATTGTGATTTGAAACCTGAAAACATCCTTCTGAACTCGTCAGTGTTCTGCTTTACCAAAAACAAGTTATGTCGATGATCGAACATTAACATTCATTGCTATACACTTGACAGCCTCTCGTCTCCTGAAATCAAAGTCATTGATTTTGGGTCAGCTTGTCATGAGCGACAAACAGTATATACATATATTCAATCTAGGTTTTACCGTTCTCCGGAAGTCATTCTAGGTAGGTTCGATTTATCATTCATTCCGAATATCGGTATAGTACCGCTGTTCACCATCATGTTTCGATCTGATCTTTCAATCTTTGTCATTCAGGATTACCCTATTCTTCTGCAATTGACATGTGGTCCTTGGGATGTATATGCGTGGAACTATTTTTGGGATTGCCACTATTTCCTGGTACATCCGAATTCAATCAAATCACACGTATTGTTGAGATGTTAGGGTAAGTGGCTCTTTGAAAATCAAAGCGATTCATCTATGATATTCAGGTTGTGTAGCTAATCATTGAATTGCTTTTGGAAATGAACTAGTGTGCCACCTACATATATGCTGGAAGTTGGGAAACAGACATCGCAGTTCTTTGATGTACTTGAAGACGATTTCAATGGTGGGAAAGTTTATAAACTGAAAAGCTTGGAGCAGTATTCAAAAGAGCACAATGTAAATGAACAACCGAGCAAGCGATATTTTCAGCAAGATAAGCTAGAGGATATCATCAGTCAGTATCCCGTCATGCGCAAAGGAATGAAGTCCGCTGATTTGGAAAAGGGTGGGTGTAATTGCGTCTTATCTTAGATCCCACCTCTGTTTGCCTCTTTATGAGAGAGGCATCTTTCGCTGATCTGAAATGGTGGTCATGTTCCCTACTGTTGAACAGAAAAACATAACCGCATTGCTTTCATCGACTTTGTGAAAGGTTTATTGAATCTCAATCCTCATCAACGCTGGACACCGCAGCAAGCCAGGTTACATCCGTTCATTCAAGGTGAACCGTTGCGAGAGCCCTATGTGCCGACCAGACCTGGATATTCAACCGGTAATTCGAGTAGCAAAAACGCCGAAACCAGTACCAAACGCCAGTCTTCATCTTCGGGTCACATCCCCATGGAGACACAATCTGCCCATCAACACATCAATAACACAAACTTGGCTAGCAACCTTGGATCAAGTCTTAACGACGCTTCCGCCAAACGTCCTTACGGTGGCCTTCCGCCAGCCCCAGCTCGCTCGGGACAGAAAGTCTACGATGCCGCAGCCTATTCTCAACTGCAGGCTCAGCAACAGGCAATCAATGCTCAAGCTGCTGCCCTTCGGCAACATCAAGCGCAGGCTGCTCAACAGAGCCAAAACCCTTATATTCTGCCACACGATACTAATCGGGCTAACGTCTCACAACAACCTTCCCTTCCGTCAACGGCACATCAGTCACAACAATCTCAGCAACATTCCTCGAGTACTGGTCATCATCTCCAACATCAATATTCATCCGGTCGACTCCCATTGTCTACAAATACTGCCGCACCAGTACATCATCATCAGCAACACCCACAACAGACCTCAAATTCAATCTCGATGCAACCATCAAATTATTACGGCTCCCGTAACAGTGGGCCTTTGCCCTCCACATCCGGATCTCTTTCAAACAATTCCTTCCTTCCACATGGTCGGGTGATGTATGATCCTCACCTGGGTAGTGGAAGACAAAGATCGGGTACTATAGACCAGATGGATCTTGTACCACCCCAATTACAAAAAGTTCAAGTCGATCTAGCCAACTATGCTGGTGCACATAGTGTAACCCCTGTACTACGAAGGGACGATCAGTATCTAGCCTGGGAGCAACGACAGCAGCAACAAGCCCTTGGTGTCAGTAGCGGTGCCGGTGGGACTAGCAATCTGAATCGGAGACCGAGTCATCGGGGCAATCCTCAACTAGATTATCTACATGAACAGGTATGTTGGCTTTAAATGTTTTCACTTGTCATTTTTTCACTTTCACCACCCTGCACTTGGATACATATAACATATCCCTCGTCGTGGATCCTTTTTCTTGATTCAATAGCATTGCACACTGGGTTGCTTGTACATGTAACATGTCGTTGAGAATGTGTCCTTTTCTCACATACACACTCTTACTGCTCGCCCTCTCCTGTTGATCGGTTGCAACATCAAACGTCGAACACTCATAAATTGGCCATCTTTCACCGCGACCCTTGAATTTCGCTTTCGCACCGCGACTTTTTTTTCTTGGGGGCGTGGGAGTGACTCAGGCTTATATCTGACAGAAAGGGATACACGAATTAATGCTTGATTCTATGTTGTGGTTGTTGTGTTTGTGATGATAAATCTGGTGATGAACTTTGAATCACAGAATACTTTCAAGAGATGATGATCAACAAACGATCTTTTTGTCGACGTGTTTTGTTTCTTTTGCTATTCATATGCAGTACAGCGAAGGAGCTCGTTCTTCAGACTCAAACATGTCTCGTCCAGTAGAATAAGACTTTGATGAGCGACTCAAACTTTACTCTCAAATTCATGCATGCACTGTTCTTTTAATCCTTATGAACACAAGTGTCACCTCAGCCACCCGAGCTTGTCATAAGTCAAAGAAACAATATAATTGATCATCTCTTTTCATCGATCCCATTCTATCTATCACACTTACTCACTATCTAGGCCGAATCCAATGAACAATCATGGACCAATCGACGACAATATAATCCAAATTCAACTTATTATACACCCAAACCAAATCCAACACCACCGGGCGCAACCAGCAATAGTTTCTCAGTTGTAGTAGATGAAAAAGTCGCTTTAGACGCTTACGATCATAGGGATGGAGGTCAAGCTATGGCTTACTTACCTATGGTACCTAAACCTTATGGAAGAGAAAAGTCTACGGGGATGGCCGCGAGTGGGAGTGGGAGCGGGATTGGAACAAGTACGGGTGGGAATGATCATTTGATGTTGAGCATTGGGAGTGGATCTGGTGGGGTTGGAAGAAGTTAAGGTTTTTTAAAGAGGTGGAAGAAGTGATTGACAATTTCAAAAAGACAAGAGCAAAAAAAAGAAATGGCTATGTATTCATAGAATCATTCATTAAATTTATGATATTTTATTTGTGTGTGTGTGTGTGTGTGTGTTTTTGTTTTGGATGTTGGGGAAGGTTTGACTGATGGATTGAATGTGATTTAATTATTGTGTGTGTATGTTTGTGTATGTTTGATTGATTGATTGTGTGCATGTGTATGCTTGCCTTGGGTCTGATTGGGTTTACATTTTGATGATTTCTTTTTTTCATGATGATGATGATGATTCTATTTCTCGCTACATACACAAATCTTTTTCAGGGTAAATCATTTGCCTCTGTTTGCCTAACGTGATGTTGTACCATTTCATGGTGTTTCTTATTCATTTTCTTTCTCCCCTGGTGGAGCTACTCAATTTGATCTACTGAAATATGAGTAATTGATAGAACGCTCTACGTGATCAGTTTTTATCCTGCTTGTTTATGGATCAAGAGACTGAAAGATGCCTCAAATCCAACCCACGACTGACAGTATTTTATGAGTAGATTCAAGAGCTTCCAAAGAAAAGTTTTCATGAAGGATGATCTCCCGTCTTAAAAGATGACTCCAACTAAAGATTGCATGATATCAACACAAACATTTATGTATATTCAATGGTCTGAACACCAATTTTGAACATTCAACCCTTTTCTAATAATTACATCCACCAGGCCCACAACCCTTCCAGCATTCACGAGCCCAGCAGGCAGCGTGACTGTTGCAGAAGTATGAGCCACATTTCGCTTCGCGCAGGTGGTCTGTTATCATCATCTTCAAGTTTCGTACTCAATGGTCTGATTCTTGAAAATCCCATCACTCCTTCTGCATCTTCTACAATTTCACAAATTATTGGTATGATTGACATACTTGAAAGTAAGGTTGATAAAACTCCTTTTTTTTTCATTGGATACCTATCATTTTAACACCTTATATTGAACTAGAGTGAAGAATTTACAAGGTAATTTAAATTGATCAGTTGTCTTCTATCCAATCTCTGTCAAAATTTCAATAAGACTGACCAGAAGAAACTTCACTATTGATTGATTCAAAGGACAATATGTACTGGATAAGGGGTAAAAATGGCTTTAGAAGCTTTGAATATTAGTTAAAATCCACAGATCTCAGTCTTTGATCAAGGGCGAGCTTTGAAAGAAAAAAAGGGGATGATTGCTCACGGTGACATTGTGGATTGCGTTTGGTATGCCCGCAAAAACAGTGTGAGTATAGTTTAGGTTGCTTTGTAGCTGGTTGGGTCAACTATCTGTTCTATATACTGAAGAATGAAACGCTTAGCATTCAGCACCTTTCAATGGATATGTGCTCTTACACCCAAGCCTGTGTTCTGTCACGAGGAGATGATCATATCAACATAGACTCACAATGAAAGCTTGGTGAATGTCAAAAATGAACGTCGATGATTTATAAGATATGGTAATATATAGATCTTGAATGTGATCTGATTCAGCAAAAAAAAATAGATCAAGTTGAGGAATTGATGGCAGTGAGTTATCAGCGTCAACTGGCCGAGCGCATTCATATCAAAACTTGGTGCTCCGTGAAGTTCTGAAACCTTTGCTTGAGATCAATTCCTTGGTGACTTTGGAGTCTGGAAGGCTGAAAAGTTCATCTTACTAGATTACTACTAGTTCACAATCAGATGTTAATCTGAGTCTTTGCAGTATCAATTATTGGATTAAATCGATTTCCCTCTTGCACTCTGAGGCATGACAGCTATCCCAAGGCTGAAAGACACAACCGAGCAGCATATATGATGTACCGTGTATTAAATGTTTTAAGGAAAGTTTTACCGAAACCGTAAAAGGTTCATACACTCAAGTACAGAATTCAGAGTAAGTGAGGG
>KZ137471.1:0-24559 GCA_002157035.1 Melampsora medusae f. sp. deltoidis
TGTACTGTTTGAATCTCTTCAAAACCTTGATTGAATTTGCAATTTTTATGAAATCGACTTTCATCATCGAGAAATGTTGTTTTGATATCTAAAAACCGTCAACACATAGATCTCACCCTCACATTTAGCCAACCTAGCCACCGTTGAAGGCCATCGAAACCGTGACGATTCATCCATTTCCAATGTAGTGGAATCCTTCTTCATCTACCCATTACTCTTGCGAACGTCTTTGGTAAACGGAAATGAGATTATTGTGAAGTTGCTAGCAGGTTACTTTTCCGGGATCCGACTCCTAAGATGATCCCAAACGATCGAAGTGGCAAATGTAGAGTGAAGAACTAGTTGACTTAAATCAAAGAAATGGCGGTAAATTCAAATTTAGCGATCGAAAGTTAAGCTTACACTGATGTTCCTGTTGACCATTAGTTACAATAGCCCCTTTGGCTTTTGTTCCTTTTATTCTGTCTATCTACATACCATCTGGCATCACCATCACCATCAACACCTTCACCATCATCATCATCATCATCAACATTCATTGAAGCTAGCCAATCACCAATCACTTGAAATCCATTTCACTTCAAATTATAATCTAAATAAACACAATATTTAGAAACTCATTTTACGAAAATCTAATACGACTTCATTCAAACTGCTCGTATCTACAAATCGGTCAACAAGAAATGACTTCAAATCAACAACCATCACCATTACCATCAGAACATCAGAAACAACTATCAGAACAAACTAACATTCAAACTGTTCATCAAACAGATCACAGACTTAATCATGATGAAGATGAAGATGAAGAAAGTAATGATCAAGAACCGAGTAATGACTTTTATCCTCAACCTCAACCTCATCAATCATCATCATCATTGACTTCTCAGAACAATTCTTCAAGTTCAAATATCAATCTTAATTACGATAATGCCAATCAGGGCATGGTTCAAATCTTGAAAGCAATGCAATTCAGTCAATCATCATCATCATCACAACTTCCAAGTCAACCTAATACCACAACACCATTAATCAATTCTTCAGTCACCATCTCATCTTCAAACGATCCAGACCAAGTCCAAACTGATCAAACCTCTCAAACTCATCACCAACTTTCAAATCCTCCTTCACCCTCGAAACACTTCACTCAATGTAAGCTAAATTCATCTGAATCTTTCTTGTATCAATACTGACTATTCTATTCCATTTCAGCTTCTCCTCATATTCCAATCGAATCCTCAATCTATGCTATCCATCGATCATATTCTCGTCAATTATTCGACGAAAATCCCCAATCTCATTCCAAACCTCACTCACCTAGCTCTCCTCAACATTCCGATCAAGATGAGCATATCGATTCAACCCCTTCTTCAGTAGATCTCAATCACCCATCCAATCTTGGTCAGTTTTCAGATCTCAATCATTCTTTACAATCACGTTTCTTCTTATTAGACTCGAGAGGTCCATACTTGATCGTACACTCCCAACCCGCATTCAAACTGATGCTTTGCTATCTACACTTCTTCGCTCACACTTTATCCGCATTCAAACTTTGAATCCAACTTTATCGTTGCTTTCCTCGATCTAACCCATTTCAGATCCCCATGCACTCAGTACACAACCTGATTCCACCTCCCCAATCGCTCAACATGAGCAGCATCAACCCCAACGAGGCCTGTCTCCTCAATCAAGCTCCTATCACAATCGACATATTCTATCATCACACCTCGACCCAACATCATCATCTTTGACCTTGAGACATCCTCCTCAAGCGGCTTCTGGATCAGGGATGTCGAACTCAGTCATCCCTATACCTTCGAGTTCATATACACATCGACCTACCAGATCTAAGCGGAAGCTCACGGATGAAGAACGAAAAACACTCTTAGCTTCTAAACTCAAAGAAATCTTCAATCTACCCACAAATGAAGATGTTTTGGGAGAATATCCATGCTGGCTCTTTCGTTCAGTCTTATTGAAAGGTTATCTTTACCTCACCACAAGGTATCTTTGCTTCTATGCTTATCTAAAACGCACCGAAGAAGAAGAAATAGAAGGAAAGATTGTCAAAGCAGGTACACTCGCAAAACGTAACTCTAGCAAATTCACACATCGTTACTCGAAGCATTGGTACATTCTCAAAGATTCAATTTTGTCGTGGTATCCTTCAAGCTACGAACCTTATTTCCCTACCGGTCAACTCGATTTACACTACTGTACGGCTATTGAGTCAAGAGCTTCAAATGCAAAGAATCCTCATCAATTCAGATTGGTGGTCTCCAATAAGGCTTATACCTTTTCAACTGATAGTCAGCAAAGTCAACAAGAATGGATCAAGCTTCTCAAAAAAGTTGTCTTCACTTGTCAACATTCGGGCGAAAATGTTAAAATTTCAATCCCTCTGGAGACTATCGAAGAGGTTGAAAGATGCCAATCATTACAATTTGTTGAGACAATACGAATCAAGACAAGGGAATGGATTGAGAGGCGTGACTCGACTATTAACAATTCTCAACCACCATCTCAGCCATCCCCCGATTCCTTGACAACAACAACCCCTTCGGATGCTATGGGTAGCAATATCTCTGACGCGATTGCTGTACCCGATGATTACTTCTTCGCTTTTGCTGAAGATCTTTTGACTCCACTCAATCAGATTCAAGGGGTCATTGCCCAATTTCGAAACCCAACATCTTCAGTGTCAATACCCCATCCAGGCCCACAGCCTGATCAACTGCAACCTGGTGCCATCCAAACATCCCTGAATGGATCCGCGGCTACGACTCCCTGTTCAGACTCATTTATCTCTCCTCCCTCATCAGGAGACCCAACATCACTTCCGCGACTTGTTCAGGATTCGACTCGCGCAGTAGCTCACAATCCAACAGAGTACCCTCCACGCAGGAGTTCATCTACAGCGCGCGCTCCACACAGGGATTCGACAATTCAAGACCATTCTCCATCACCCTCGCGTACTCGTCACTCCTTGATCGACCCCAAAACAATTTCAAGTAGTATCACTCAACGAATTCGAAACATTTCAAGCACAAGTAATAAGCTTGTCGGTAGCCCGATTCGATCCACCTCTATCAAAGTGCGCAAACTACAGGCCCATGCCCGACGCACACCTGTTGACCCTCTGGTCGATCAGTTCAATGAAACCTCTGATCAAAACTTGAGTGGCTTATCGCACATCTCTCCGGACAAAGGAGAAACCTTGAGCACAACCCCAGTGGATACTTCATCGAGCACGGATGAACAAGAGACTAACCAGTCTGCACCATTGGATCAATCATACATATATCCGCCTGGATCCCATCGTAGACATTCGGCACACTCCCCCAATCGCTTTACTACTAGTCCAAAATATGCAGGGGCGNCAGCCACTAAAATCTGATGGACAAACAGCCGATTCATCAAATCCTTCATCAAGCTGGGGTATCTTCCCTGGCTGGTTAAAAGCCGTTCCATCAATTACTAAACCGGCCAAAGATATCCACTGGAAAGCTGTCGCAGCTGCTAAAAATATCTTGATTGCACCTTTGAGTGGTAGTGGAACTAACAAAGTTGATGAACGAGGAGCAGAGGGCGAAAAGAAACTCAGACCTCATTGCAATAGTGTCAGTAGTCGCGTTTCAATCACTGTCACCAATCCGAATCAATCATCTGCCAAGGACGAATCAAAGGCGAATGACTTACAGAAGAGTATGGTCCTAGTTGAACCCATGTCTTCATCATGCGAATTAAAATCTGGTAGTAAGGTGGACAATGATGATGGAATTCCTGATAATCCTCGAGGTATCTCACTTATCACTGCAAAAGACGAGAAGAAGTTTCAAAAAATCTTCAATTTCTCAAATCCGGTCCAAACCGAAGGAGATAATCAACATGTGGTGAAATTGAGCTTGAAGACTAATTGCTATCTCTTTAGAGGATTGCCAATCTACGGAAAATTATATATTGGTAAACCGGCAGTAATGAATGCGAGGAATTACAGAAAAGCGTGCATCTGTTTCAAAGGACAAAAACCGATATCCAATTCAATGACCAAGATGATCCTACCACTAGTAGAGATTTTGCAGATCCGATTAAAGAAAGGATTTCGATTCGGATATCATGGATTGGTGATCATTGTCAAGAACGGGAAAGATGAAGAAATCTTCTTGGAGTTTTCCAATGAAACACATCAGAGTCTAGTCTTGGAGGAGATGAACCTCTTAATAAAAGAGATCAAAACGGTCGAAGCGGATAGTATCAACCAAATTGAAAAAGGCAATGAAGATGAAACGAAGAACAATAAGGATGAATTAGGATCAGTGTTTAGAAATGACTTGGATGATGAAGAAGATGATGATGATGATGATGATGACGGAGGCGAATCAGAAGACTCAGATAATATGAACTTGGTGTCAGGAGAGCTTGAAGAGAAAGGATCACCTGAAAGGGTCTCGAGAAGGAAATCTATGAAGAAGAAAACAGAACCGATCACTCCGATTATGTTTCAATCAACTACTTCTGAATTCCTTAATTTCAAACCTAATCGAACACTTCATATTACTTGTCTCACCATCGGTAGTCGTGGTGATGTTCAACCTTATATTGCACTCTGTAATGAGTTGGCTAAAGATGGACATCGTACAAGAATTGCTAGTCATGGTGAATATAAAGACTGGATTGAAGGTTATGGTATCGAATTTGTTGAGATTGGTGGTGATCCGGCTGAGTTGATGAAGATTTGTGTAGATAATGGTTCGTTCTATGCAGTTCTATAGTTACCTTTGTTTGATTCGCTAATGATTTGTGATCTGACCATGCCATACGAATCTTTAGGAATGTTCACCTTGTCATTCTTAAAGGAAGGACTCACCAAAGTCAGTGATCTTTTTATCGCAGCTTCAAGCATAGTTGACAAGACTAATCTCAATCACAAAACCTTTTAGTTCCGAGGATGGCTAGACGATTTACTAGCGAGTGCATTTGAAGCATGTCAAGGAACAGATCTTCTGATTGAGAGTCCGTCAGCCATGGCAGGGATTCATATAGCTGAAGCTTTAGGAATCCCTTACTTTAGAGCTTTCACCATGCCTTGGACTCGTACTCGTACTTATCCTCATGCATTCGCTGTACCTGATCATAGGATGGGCGGAGGTTATAACTACATGACGTTGGTTTCTTCTTTCACTACATGTTTTCTTCCATTCAGTAAGACTGATGAAGTTCGTTTTGTAGATATACGGTTTTTGATCAAGTATTCTGGAGAGCGATATCAGGACAAGTGAATCGATGGAGAAAAGAGAAATTAGGAATCAGATCTACAACCTTTGATAAGATGGAATGTCATAAAGTACCATTCTTATATAACTTTAGTCCATCGATCGTGCCTATGCCAATTGATTGGTTCGAATGGGTACATATCACTGGGTATTGGTTTTTAGATGAAGGAGGGGAAGGTGAGGATGATCAAAAGATTGATGCAGAATTGATTAAGTTCTTGAAGAGGTCCAGAGAGATGGGAAAGAAAATTGTTTATATTGGATTTGGATCGGTAAGAGATTACATTTTTCTTGATTAAATTAGATTTAGTAAATTGACTGATTTTTTTCGCAATAGATTGTTGTTCCAGATCCAGTTGGATTATCAAAGATGGTGATAGAAGCCGTAGAGAAATCAGGGGTTCATGCAGTCGTTTCAAAAGGATGGTCAGATCGAATGACCAAAAAAGATTCACATCAAGAGAATGATAAAACAAATGAAGATGATGAATTGATCAATGAGTCTGAACATATCTTTAATTTACAATCTGTCCCACATGATTGGTTGTTTCCTAAGATTGATGCTGTTTGTCATCATGGTGGGGCTGGTACTACTGGGGCTAGTCTTAGAGGTTTGTTTGGAAACCTTTGTCTCTTTCTGTTGACATATATTGAACTTGTCTCTTTCTGTGGGTTTTATTTAGCTGGAGTTCCGACCATCATTCGACCTTTTTTTGGTGAGTGTTTTTTGACCTTTGAAGAAAAAGAAAGAAAGCAAATTGATGATTTTTTGTTTGTTTGAATGAATTCAAAAATAGGTGATCAATTCTTTTGGGCAGATCGAGTGGAAAAATTAGGAATTGGAATCGGATTGAAAAAGATGAATGTAAAGAGTTTATGTAAAGCATTAGAGATTGGAACGAAAGATGAAGTGATGATCAAGAAAGCTAAAATGATTGGAGAATTAATCAGAGCCGTAAGTGAAATTTGACAAATATTCATTAAACAGAGAGAGGAAGGAAAGTGATTTGGGTGGGTGTTTTTCGTACTAGGAATCTGGGGTTAGTAAAGCTGTTGAAAGTATCTATCGAGTAAGCTTCAACAAAAGGTTTTCCTTGTTGAATGTGATCGTGGTCTAATCAATTTTTTTGTTCGCCTTACAGGATTTAGAGTACGCGAAATCGTTGATCAAAAAGAACAAAACCAGAGAACTTGGAGAAGAAGAAGAAGTAGAAGAAGACCAAGAAGAAGAAGAAAACCCAATGGAATCATCAGATCAATGTGAGATTGAAGAATCAGGATCAGGAGAAAACGAAGAAAGCCAATTAGATGGATGTGAAGCATTAGAAGGAGATGATGAAGAAGACGCGGAAGAAGAAGAAGTAGAGGAAGGAGAAGAAGAAGATAATTCATCTTGGGATCATTTATCACAGCCTTCTATGTCTCCATTCTTTGGTCCATTGACATAAAAGATCAATTTAGTTAGATGATAATGATGAGAATAATATTTGTATCGTCGTTTGTAAATATGTATCAATATTCTTATTGTTATACATGTGTAAACCTTTTTCTTTCTTGGTATTGTTGTTTTTTTCTTCAATTATGTGATGCATTTTTTTAGCAATTATGTAGTGGGGTTTTGGTTTTTGTTTTGGTTTGAGTATTTATACATTTTTTTGGGTTTTATCTTTTGGATGAGATTTCTTGGGTTTATTAATTTTTTGTTGAGAGGTTTGGAACTCTTGAAGATGAAAATGAAAGAATTAAATCTTTGAAAACAAAAACAAAAAAAGTAATGATTATAATACATATATATATATATATATGTTCCATGATTACCATTTGATTTATTAACACTTGACTATATCTAATGATCTAGAGGACAAGAGTGATTCTACAAATTTACCCAAGAAGATCGGTACAAAAGAAAGGAACAAATTGACAGTCACTGTCACATTCATCAAATTAACGGATCAAGCCAAAGGAATCTCTGCCAAATCATCAGATGGAAAGTCACCCAAATCCGATTCCCACTGCCCATTAGGGTGGGTCACAAACACTCGGTGTTCGAACATCAAGAGGTGTTGTTAGAGTCTCTAGTCTCTTTGTGTCTGCCAACAGGACTGGTATGTAGTACATATTTGAATTAACACCCAAAGTTTTGGTAAAGAAAAGCTTTCAAACGCTCTGAAACGCACCCCGGGCCCAAGCTCTTTTGGAGGATCTTTACTTCATGACTGGAAGGTTTTTGTTTGTGCAAGCAAAAGGTTTAGGGTAAGAATCTGATTTGGTTTTCGAGAAAAAAAAAATGGCAAAACTTTTGGGTAAGGTCCAGGAGCCTGAGGATAAAAATAGTATGGTCAATATTCTGGCAGATTGGGGATAGCAGATTTAGGTATAACGTATGACACAGGCATTTGGAAGCTATATTGTATGTAGACTGTGACAGCAAAAGAACAAATTATTTGTCAAATATATGGAAGAAGGTGACATATAGATATATATTAGATAGATCGTCGAGTACTCTGAGACTGAGTGAAAGATGCTTTTTTTGTAAAGATGTGAAGATCAAGATAACAAAAGGTTTTGATTGAGGATATTTGTCTCAAGAAGCTAGCAGCTTCAGGGAAGTTGAAACTTTTTTGAATCCGTGTTCAGAACTTTTTACTTGTTTGTTTTTGAAGCTGTTATATGCGCCGAGATGCTTTCAAACTTGATATGAATGGGCTTGGTATGTAAGTTGGTATTTAGAGAATCAGATGCAATAACATGGAATCATCTTGTCTTGTTGACAGCTGCTGCACTTACTGGTGGAAGCAATGCTTGAGCAGGACGATCCTGGAATATGCTTACAGAGGTTACTGACCTAGACTGTTTTGGATCTACACTACGCGTCAGTGATACACCACAAGGTGATGAGCAACTCACAAGATGCGCGTGGAGTATCGAATGGGCCCGGGTATAGCCCGGCAGTTCTCCTCGCCGCGGCGTAAATCGCAAAGGCGCGATTTTTTCTTGACCCACAAGGCTCAATTCCGACCTTCGATTTTTGACCTGTTTTTGACCGTTACAGTCAAATATATCAAGGAATACTGTTGCTAAAGGCTTGGAAGCCAGCTCAAACGAAAGCCTTGAATCTTACACACATTCTGAGCTCTTGTAGGTGCAAATTGTAAGGTGCTGTGTAGTGCCCAAAAACCCAAACTTAACAAAGTCCATCGCTCCTCGCCGACGCCTCGCAAGGAGCGAGTGGACTTTGTCAAGTTTGCCAAAAAAACCCGCCAACAAAAGGTCGGGATTTACGTCAGTAACCTCTGTAATCGTATTCATTCCAGGGTCTTGAACATCTTCTTACCACCAGTTTGAGGATGATGTTTGCCAATCTGGCATTTCTCACAATTTTTACACCAAAATCTTCTAATTCCTACCCGGAGAGTGCACCTACCCTTTTCACCAAAAAAAGCCCCTTTCCTGCCTATTCCTACATAAGCATGTACTATTGCCCTCCAGGGCTTTGACGCCGCGCCGCCGCCACAAGGGACTCCATTGAGTTTATCCACAAGCACGTCACAGGTGTGCCCGGTTTTATCCCTTAGGCGGCGTTGCGGATAATTTTTCGAATTTTTCCAATATATATATACCGATCCTTCTACCACTACGATCATACACAAATCTTAATTCTTGCTCTTCTCTTTTGCAAAAATGCTAAGATTCTGTTTAAATATCTCCTCTATACTCGTGTTCTTGTGGATCAATAGCCTAACGGTGACGATCGTAAATGCTACAACTATGGCGTGCAACATAGGGTTCTCCAAAAACCAAGATGGCAGTGCACGTATGTGAATTCATTCGTATATTCTTGGCCTTTTAACTCCATCATGTTCTACACCCAATCTTGACCTTCACATGTTTCGTGATTTCTCATATTGAAAGAATGCAAGGTATTTGGAACGTCTGACACGGTTACATATAACTGTGATTATAAGACATGTTGGAATAAAGGTAAGTGTTTCTCAAAAAAATCATCATTGCCTTGGATAGATAATCTCATTCTGACGATGATTCTGGACATTTATATCATATGTATAATGCTAGGCCATCAGTGGGTTCTAAAAACAGGCTGCCGACTCGCCGGTATTAAGGGTACGAGCAACCAGCAATGTAGTGAATACCTTGCCTCAGGACAGACAATTAGTCAGTACCTTCAGTCTCGAGCCTTTCCATTCTCATAAAGAGTCTAAATTGAACTTTATTCTTTCCCACTGAATCTTTGTTTAGGGTGTAATAACCCCTCCCGTGTACCGTACACATGCGATCTTGGGTCTGATTGGATAGGTTAGTCATTTTTTGTCATCCATTAAAAACTTACTTAACTGACAAGACTGTGTTTTGGTTTAGAATGTGAGGAGTCAACTTGTAAGCTGAAGCCAATATCGTAGATCCGGCGAAAAACAGAATGCTTGGGCATCTCGTCAATCGGCCATCACTTTTAACAGCAAAGTAGTCAACCTGGATTCTTCGAGGATTATGCAATCAATATGTTCTCTTGAAAATATTGCTACTTCATAGCTCACGGGAATAGGCTAACTATTTTACTTTGTCGGGATCTGTGTCGATGACCTGTGGATTAATACGTTGACATCTATCCTGTTAACAATTGTTTCACATTGGCCTTGATATCATTCTTATAAAACTTGCGCTTGTCATTGACTACACAACATCATGGACTATTTTTCTTTAATTCAGGAAGCCTTATTTGTCTCTTGTGCCCTTCCACGATTCGAGACTTTTCTCTGAGATTCTCTTGACTCTCACAACCTGATCATTGCTTGAATCTGAACCTGAGCTCAAGTTGTTTTGAGTGTGAATTTGGAGAAAGTTGAACTGGGATGATGGCACCCAAACAATTGAAGAAACCTCCGTCTTAGAGTATATGATGGCAGAGGGCAGTTGAACAATGTCCCTTCTAGCAGTTGTGGCACAGGGACTGGAGGGTTTTGGCGAGACTACATGTTCACTTTCTTCATTCACTCATTGATCTTTCACGTTATGTAACTGTGATTCATTTCGGTCGAAGATATCGCACTCAAGTTTATCATGAAAATATTGAAGACCAGATCATCTGATAGCCAATGCAGTAATTTTGTGATACCCTCTTCATTACTAAACAGACAGGTTGCATAATGTTTACAAATTTTGTATTCTTTCATATGCAAGTGAAATAAAGAAAACTTTTCGACTCAAAAAATGATGGATCATGGTAAACAAATCAATTAGGTCTTAGAACAGGATTAGCTTGACCATCCGGAGTTTTTCGACAAGCATCACCCAGGATACAGGTGACTTGAGTATCTTGATGAAATACTAAAGCTCCACCTACACGTGGCTCAAAGAGACAATCCATAAACCTTTCATAACAAGTAACATATTCTGGTCCAGGATTCGATTTTAGAAAGGTTTGATGTAATGCCTTTACTTTTTTGAAGTAATATGGATCGGTTTTGTTGAGGTTTTGGAGCCCGGAAGCTTCGATTTGTGCTGCGATTGTGGAGGGTAAGAATCCATAGACCTGTAAGGAGGAAAGTAGGATACCTCGTAAGTTTGTGTGGAAATTCCATTTTTGATTCTTGACGAAGGCCTGTTCCTTATCCTAAGAGCTTTGACTTACCTGTTGAGTATAGCCGTAGATGATTTCTCGGACTGATGCTGGCGGTCCATCAGGCTATCCAAGACAATGAGCAGGAAGTAATCAAAAGCGTAAGTGTGCTATAGTGAAACTTTGAACATTCACGCGTACTCGAAGAGAAACAGAGCTCACCTTTTGAAGACAGAGCGCGGCAGAGGCTTTACGAGCTGCACTTTCGGGATCAGGAATCGCTATGATGGTATCAAGACAATCTGCAATCTTGTACGCATAGGTCACCTATTGCAAAACCCAACATCACACAAGCTCCAAGTATGATCAGTATCACCATCAGAAGATAGGATGGTCAGATGAATTAAAATTCAAACCTGATTTCCAGAATTAGAGGCTACAATTGAGCTGATTGTAGCTGTGATAGCTTTACGGAAAAACAGATCCTCTGGGAATTTAGATATCTTGGCTGCAAGGTAACTTGCTGAGATCTCATGAATCGACTCTAATAAGTTTGGGATGACGTATCCCACAAACTTCGTTATTCCAGTGATAGAATCAAGATCGAAATCATATCAGTTGCAATCACAATGAAAATTGAGAGTATGTAGAACTCACCTGATTAGTGATTGAAAGATATAAAGTCTTCAGATCACGATAAACAGAACTAGATTTATTAGGGTTCCGATTACATTCTTCAGTCTTTTTGAGACGCTCAGCATAAGTGATAGGAGAATAAGCTGTCTCCATAAAACATTGCTGAGCATCATTGAGAGCTTGTACAAGTTCACCGCTAACTGAACTTTGAACACTTCTGATAGCTTGATCAATCGAATCGTAAAATGCAGCTTCACCTGGGATAACTGTTTTGAAACTCGGATTTAATGCTTTTGTGGTAAGGGTGAGAATATTTTTGGGAATGATTCCTCCACCGTAGTTTTTGAGTACGCTGTCCATGATCTGTAAACACCGTGATGTATGATTTTATTTTACAAAAATGTAAGTGAAGTATTTGATAGATAGCCATTCACTAACAAAGCATGAGAAGTATGAAAACTTACGTCAGAAACACCAGTGATGGACATTCCATTCTGCAGCCCCCAAAAGCATACGTCAGTTTTACTTCTTTACTTGCACTCAAGACAAAAATTAACAGGAAAGAGATGATTCTTCAGCGATTTTTTTTCAACTTACCACTACACAGCTCTCCCCATCATGTAAACCACCTTGCTGAACTAGTTGAGTAAGGCAATTCTTTAGATCCATAAACCGTAAGGCTCCATCAGTCGATGACAAGAGTCGATCAGTGACTTCATTAACGCTCTCTAGAGTCTCATTGATCGAGTTTGACATAGATTGCAGTCTATCAGTTGAAGGACTTGTCGAATTAGTTCCTATCCCTTGATCTAAATGATATGAAAGGGCTATAATTCCCGCAAGTCCGTGCAATGTCTGTCAGCACCGCTTCTTAATAGAGAATATCCTAAGTTTGACTAAATTACGAATGAAAAATTTCCCACCTCCTTTGACAACTTCTTGAAATAAACGTGCAGTTTCTTCTGCAGATTGTGTTGTGGAGTTGAATGAGAATGAAGATGAGTTTCTGGTTTGAATGATAGATGCAAATGCGTCAATGACAGCATGTGCATCTTTCTTCAATTGTAAGGCTGGAGCTGATGCTGAGAATTGGAATATGTCTGTAGAATTCGCATGTGGAGCTTTGGTGTTGTCCTCTATGATTGATGAGCTTGTTGATGATAAGATTGAAGTAAAGGTACCAACGATAAGTAGTGATTTGAATATAAGCATTTTTGGCTATTTGTTCTGTTCTGTTAAAAAGAAGGTTGATTTTTTTTTCTGTTAAGGATGTGTTCCAAATGAGTGATGTCGAATCGTTTAATGAGATCCGATGGTTTTTTTTGTGTTTTCTTCTGCTTATTCCAATATGTTTATCAAAGGGTTTGGGTATCGAAAATAAATGATCACCTGAGAATAACTTCTACATGAAATTGTGTTCAAATTAGAGGGAAGGGAACCACAAGACAAACTAATGAAGGAAGTCTTTGGGGGTTGAAATCATTTACAAGATGAAGTTCGATTGTGAAACTTATCAGGGGCTGCGACGCGTGCCAGCTTGTCTCAACTCGCAGTGGAAGTCCATCTGTTGCCACAGTCATCTTTTGATAACATGCAGTAGAACTGATTTCGCTAACACATTTTCTTAACATTTGGGTGGTGCTTTGAGGATGATAGTCAGGGAACTACGGTATGGATGAGATGAGCACCATCCTAGGCTGCCTTCTGACATTCTGTGCCGTAGCGAGGTGGCTTTCCCAAGTGTTATATGTATGCCTTCTGCTCAGCTTACTCTCAGAGCCAAGAGGTGATTTGTTTTTGAGATGGGCGCGAAAAACACATTTGTCCTTCGCTAAATCATCATCACGCGATCAATATGATGCAAATCTTTAATGCATTGAACCATTTCCATTTCCTGATGCCATATGTCTCTGAATATTGACTGCAATATCTTAACACTCCCTCCTGTCTGCATATTTCAGGGTATCAGGTTGCCATCCACTTATCGAATATATTTAGTGAAGTGAATGCGAGATACTAAGAGTGGTCGCTTGAAAGTGGTCAAGAAGTGTTTGACCAGGTTTGACCGTCTCCTGCGCTGGATGCTATGCCAGCAATCAAGGTCAAATTTTAAGTTTAAGACACCTTAGAGAGACCAATTCGCTCAGACAAACAATCGACGTCATTTCTACGTATCTCTCTCATCACCAGGTCAACTTACTGATTTGGTCAACAACTCTCACCTCACCCAACCTTTCTTTACCTTCCTTCTCTCTTTCAATCAACAGCTTTCTTCACCATCAACCCTTTATCAATCAATCAAGTTATCAAACATCTCAGATCTATTCATTCAATTCATAACGAGTAAGTCACGATTGTGATCTTAGATCGCATCATGTCGACTGTTTACCCTTATCGGGCTCGGGCGATGATGAGGTTCAAGGCTCAGGATGGTCAGTTCGTATTATCGCCAGATCAAGTTGTTACTGTTACTGCTACAACAGACGAAGATGGGGATTGGGTTAATGTCGAAAATGATGAAGGACAATCAGGATCTGTGCCATCTGGGTTTTTGGTTGCGATCGAGGGACAGGTAAAGGAAGCTGATGAGAAAGACCAGTCTACTGCTACATCAGTGCTCGAATCAGCTGCAGAATCTGTTGAGCTTTCCTCTACGAAAGTTTCAGCTCCTTCTCGTAAGCTTCATTTTACTCACATCTATGTATATAGTGTCTTTGAAACCGCAATGGCTTACATGTGTCTCTCGATGACGACATTTGATAGAACCTGAGGTTGCGCTGTGCAATCCTTCGAAGCCGTCTACTGAGAATGAACTCATAGACGAGACCTCGACTATTCCAAGAATTGCATCCGCTGAACAACCTGCCGTTCCACTAAATGCAGGATCACCAGACCCAGCAGGCAGTGCTCCAACCTCATCAAAGCCAGAAGAAGTTGCTTCAACTCCATCAACTTTGCCACCGCCACCACCACCTACAAAACCCAATGCGCTTCGTGATCGAATTGCAATGTTCAACAAAGCCCCTTCCACCCCTCAGCCTGCTGCACCTGGTTCTCTTCGTCCCAAACCTCCGTTAGCTCGAAAACCATTGAACATGCCCCCTCCAGCTCCTGCAGTAGCCGTAAGCGACGGAAAAGACGATACTCCTGCTACAGTTGAAGGAAGTTCATCTCAATCCAATGCACCCGCCGGCATGTCTGCGGCAGACGCTGAAGAATCAGTTCGTGCCGGAGGTTCACTGAAAGATCGCATCAGACTCCTACAACAACAGCAACAAGCAAGTGAGACTTCCGAAGCAACACCACCGGCGGCTCCCAAACCAAAACGGGAATGGAAGCGACCAGTAGCGCCTCCATCCGCTGACGATCTGCCTCCTATCTTGGGGATGAAGCCTCCGATGCCAGCTCGTCTTCCGTCCAGAGAATCTGATGCCAACGAACCCGGCAACGAACCACTCGAAGATCCATCTCCTAAACCTTTGCTGAGCTCCACAACCATTCCAGATGAATCTTTGGTGGGAGATCCAGACGAAGAAGAGGAGGATATAGCGCGACGACGGAGAATAGCGGAGCGGATGGCTAAGCTTGGTGGAGCCAAGATGGGTTTTGGTATTCCAGGTCCCGCGCNCCGCCACTTCCACCCAAAAGTACACAAGGCAACGTGTCTGAACCTGCTGAAGAAGTCACGAACAAAATTGTCGAGACCGCTTTACCTCCTGATAGAATCGCAATTCCGGCCATGCCCAAGAGAGCGGGACCACCTCGACGAAAACCCCCGGCGACAAAACCCGCTGAGCCTGCTGTGGTCAAAGTTGAACCTGAAGAGATTGAAGGAAGTCAAACTGAGGAGGCCGCAGACCCTTCATTGGTGGACACAAATGACCAGCCTGTCATAAATGATTCAGAAACAACGGCAGTCGATAATTCACAGTCGAATACTGTGCGTGCGGACGCTGGATCCGACGTCCCAGAGGATACGTTGGTCGATACCACCTCAACTCCCCATCAGACTTCTCAATCCTTAGATGTCAAGCAAGAGTCTGTTTTACAGCACTATAGCGAAGATGAAGATGCTCCACTGAATCAGTACTCAGGACTCATCGATGCCTCATCGGACACTCCCCTCCATGTACCGGAAGACTCCTCCGTCGAGTCTACTCATGTTCACAGCACAGATAATCTCGAAGGTGGCACTCCTGCTCTTGGCACAGCATCATCTCTGGTTCAACCACCACATAGCCCCGCGCTGAGCTCTGATTCACAAGCGCCGAAAGCCGGCCTGCAACACACACCAGACTTGAGATCATTGGACCCAAATGAAAGTACAGAAAATGCTGTATCTGTTCCAAGATNTACACGCCCAACACACGACTCAGAGGACCTTGAGGATTCGCTTGAAGAGAACAATCTCGACACGGAAGAACCGGAGACTATTGAAAGCAAGGAGGACGTACAACCACTTACAGACAGCGCACATGCCACTGAGTCACGAGACCTCGATGAGCCTCCCATCGAGCACACATCAAGGCTCCCCTTGCCGGAAACGCCAGCACCAACGTCCAATCACCCAATAGTGGTCCCAGCGGATGAAGATGACGCGTCTGACGTTGAACATCGTCAGTCTTTCGCCAAGAAGATGGCTGCGATCGGAGGACGGCCTATGCTGCCACCCATATCTCCGCGAGGAGAGATAAGACGTCCATCGGGACCCCGTGAACCCAAGTCGCCCTTGACGGGTGTACCGATTGATGAGTTATCACCAGAACATGGTTAGTGATTGTTTTGGGTTCATTCTACAAAATTTCTATAAACTGAGGCTAGATGCTTTCTTTCGATAGACGCTTCGGAGCACGGAACCTTGACTCAGAAACCACCCCCTCAATCGCCATTGCCACCCATACCTAGCGCTCGACCATTGCCACAACCGGACCTGAGCTCATCCAAAACAGCAGCAGACCCAACACGCTCAGAGTTGACTGCGGAAAGATCAGATAGCCTCGACGACTCGACTTCAATTGTGGAACCATCCGTTCCCAAGCCCGTGTCTTCGCAAGACCATCAGGAAGATGAAGAGGATGAGGATGAGGAAAGTGCCCGAAGAAGAAGGTTGGCTGAAAGAATGGCCAAAATGGGAGGCCGACCGATGATGGGCGGGATGATGCCCATGTTCTCAAACAGCCCCAGTGCAGCGCGAAAACCTGCTACTGCTAGTCAGTCTGGTAGTCATCCTCTCCCCAGTGTACCGCCCCCGATGAATCTGGCCTCACCACCACCAATACCTTCGTCCCGACCGCTACCCCCACCGCCCAGTGGTTTGATTACACCATCTTCTGAAGGGCGTCCAGCATCGCCTATCAGTGTCCCATCACCTCCACGAAGGGCTGCTCCATCACCTATGTATAGAGCACCAAGCTCTGGCTTAGGTCAATCAGGTGATGATTTTTCAAGATCTCCGATCGAATCATCGCCACCCATGCCTTCATCGCCTCCACCGCTTTCACCCGCGGGAAGACCCAAAGTTCCGACGGCTTATCAAAACCCTATCAAGCGATCTAGCACCCTCAGTCAACCAGGACAGACATGGTCACATGTTGACGAGACTAGATCAACGCACCCGCAAGACGTGGAAGAGGAAGAAGATTATGTTCCGCTATCAGACGATGATGACTGTGGTCCACCTCCTATTCCACCTCAACGCCCCCCACCTGTCTCGGGCATGTCGATGGGCTCCCCCAAGCCACCGACGATAGTGTCGGACGATCCTTCGCGGTCATCCTTCGACTCGAACCGGAGTAGCAATCCACGATCGACCAGGACGGAAAGGGAAGGAGTTGGCTCCGGATCACCTCGCATGTCAAGCATGAACACGTCTGGAGAAGGTATCAGAAAAGTATCTCACAGCTCTCAATTCACCCACAAAGCTCGTGATCTAGACCTCGCTTCCGAGCGATGGTGGAGAACTAAACCAGTTTCCGTCCCGTCGAGCGTTCAGAGCATGAAGGACGTGTTGGTCCGTTTGCAAGGATCATCCACTCTTCAAAAGGGAGTGTCCACCTATGACTACGAATTGATAGTCATACGTGATGATTATTCAAAGACGATTGTGCGGATTCATTTCGAAGATGGTGGGGACGAATCAGCTACTGAGATGACCCAAACTCATTACCCTCCCCCTAAGCCATATCCTATTTCGACTTTACAAGAGTTGAACGCATCCATCGGACCTCAACTAGTGGCACGTGCAAAGGCCAAGGAAGATGAGAAAGGAGTGAAGTTTGTTGGAGCAGAAGAAGATGGTAAGAAATTTGTAGGGTTGATTGTGAAGTCAGTTGGAGCGGCATTAGAACCGGTTGGCGAGACATTTGGAGAAGTGATTTACAAATGTGAGATCCAGGATTTCAAAGCAGCACATCCAGAAGTAGACGTCAAGGATGATATTAGACCGGTATGTCGCCTTTCTTGATCCAGAGAGAGTCTTTCTATTGACCAGAGTGATACGAGGAAGGAACATTTGAACATGGAATCCGAGTTTAATCTTTGCTCGTTTCAAAATGTCTTGTGTCTTTTGTAGGGAGATATCGTAGCGTCATACGGTGCTTCATTCAAAGGTAAAGGCATCGGACATGGTTCGATGAACTTAGGAACGGTCACAAATGCACATGTGGCCATCGTTGCTGAACATGATGTGAAGAAAAACAAATTCAAGGCTTATGGAGTTTGGCATGGGAAAGTGGAGTTGATCTCATATCGGTGAGTTTTGATTGCTACGTTCGGACTGGAAAGTGTTCATTCACAAAGCACCCACTGATCTAGTTGATTTACTTCATTGCTTATTTAATAATTTACCATCATGATAGAATTGATGAACTGAAAAGCGGGTCGATCAAAGTGTTCAGAGTATTGGATAAAAAGTTTTTGGAAGCTGACCAAGAAAACTGACGGTGATGTTTATGTACAGCTATGATCTAATGATACATGAGATATATTATTTTATTTTTTAATTCATTTCTTCAAGATATATTTATCTATCCTTTGTTTTCTACTCATTTTCAATTTGTCTCTCTCTCTCTCTGATCAATTCTAAAAATTTCTTTAGAATGCATTTATCGATTTGCACAGTATTTTGAATGAAACTGAACGTTTTGTGGTTTTTGTTCGTTGGTCTTTCTCTTCTTCAATTTGTTTTTGTTATTCTTTCAGTTTATAAATCATTACATACACTTAGCTAATGTTACAATCTTTTGTCAAGTAAGGTTTTATTTTCTTTTTGCAATGTGATTCGATTTCTCCTTCCTTGTCATGTTGGTATTGTTCATGGTGTGTTAAGAGAGAATTGTTGAAGATAAATGGGAATTGAGACGAATAATGGGAAGGAGATTGTGAATCTGATTCGAAGATGACTGAGATGGTGAAGATGATAGTCAACCTGATAAGAAATTATGTCAGATGGGATTAATCAGATCAGATGAAAATGGGGAAAGGGCTCAAGAAGCCACAGGTTCCGAATAAATAACACTGAGGATGAGAGTTGCAAACTGGCATTTGAAGGTTCAATTCATATATCTTGTCAACAAAGTGTTTACAGCCCAAGTATGTCCGCATTTCCAGCTCAAAGCTTACATACAGTCCAGAGGGTGAAAAACAGAGCCCGTGATAAGTAATGCCAATGGGGTCGGAGATGGATTGTCCAGCTTTGAAGGAGTCTTGGCTGACCGACTCCGAGTTGCTTTGGCTTTCTCAAAATTCTTTTCAGAGTGTGCAATCTTGGATATAGACATCCTCTCTGGTGATTTTGGAGTAGTTTTGAGGTCAGGTCAAGCTTGTATTTTTGCATTTCTTCCGTGGTTGCCATTGGAAAAACACATTGGTTCTGTATCTTTGACTTGCTTCATGATGTTACGAATGGGTTGGGGTAGAGGCTTCTTCAGCACCTATGCAATTAGTCGATGGCATTTGCTTGTAGCCGCAGTTGTTGGATTTAGTTGGATCTAAGGGATTATGGTGTTGATTGAAGACCGCCAAATGCTACCCTTGCGAAGTTTTGAGGGGTGAGATTCAGACAGGCATATAAATTCAAATACCTCGTTTCGATGATATACTTATTGGCACGAAGAAGGGTATTTTTGAGACCAAGAAGGGCATTCATATATATTTATCTTCTTACCAGATCCAACATGAGTAGGATCAGCAAGTCACCACGGCACTGGAAGAGACGGTTAAATTCGAAGACCTTGAGAAACACCCACGCAGTCCTTCGAAAGCTTCAAGTTTCACCCTGCACTAAGCTAGTAGGCCCTACTACATATATAGGCCTTTTCTCTACAAGATACCGAGTCAAGAGGCCAGCCCCCCTACGCAGCAATGACAGAGCTTGCAGCAGATCAGGCGTTGCCATACCGGAAGGAAAATCATCTTACAAACATAATATGACATACTTGATACTCCAAATCCATCGGATTTTCTAATAAGTAGAATGGACCATCTCATTCCTCAATGTTGTAGTCTCAATTCACACCTGTCGTTTTCTGCGGAACAGATTGGAGCTTGAATGGATCAAGCGTTCCTGATTTTCTCGATTCTGAACATATGGATATTTCAACTTTATAATTCGGACTTGTTGACGTAAATATGTGCATACAGATCTACATTTGGGCTTTCCTGTGACCAATAATTCCAGGACATGACCGTGGCCCGGATGAAGGGAGTTTGATAGCAAACAAAGTTGAGAGCCCATGAAGCAGCCGCAAGCCGACGCGTCAGCCACAGTGTCCAACTTTTGCCGAACATTTGACTATAATCGACCCGTGCGCCCAAAGTGGAGTTCAAGTTCGGATCCAGACAGATCACTTTCTGCTGGTCACATTGCCTTAACCTCAATGTGTTTCAACCATGTAGCTTCAACTCCGTATTTGCTCCTTTGGGACTCACCAGTATCAAGAGGACACCGACATCACGCTTCAATTACTCCTTATCATCCCTACTCTCATTGCTGTCCACCTTGTCCGGCTGAAGCCTCCCTTTGTGCTGCATCCCAAGCTGGAGTGTTTAATCGAGAAAACTCTCGTCGCCTCTCAAACCCCCAATCATGGCTCCACATATCTTAGAAGGGCACAGTGTCTCGTCCACAACCAAGCGAATCTTATTACTTACCTTGCTTTTGATTTACCCCGTCATTGGTCGAGGCGCATCAGATCACGCCCAAACTCCGCTACCGATCATTGATGATGAAATTTTTGATCAAGAGCGCCTCCAAGTCAACACCACCTCTGGCCGTTTCACTGGTTTCATCGCACATCGCACAACAGCTCATCCGGTTGACGTCTGGCTTGGAATACCATATGCTGAAACGCCCACTGGCGCGCTACGATTTAAACCACCGGTCCCTCTGGTCAATTCACGCTCATCTGCCAATGAATCGCTTCAGACGGCCTGGAAGTTTGGAGACGCGTGCCCTCAGCCAGCTTCACCTAACGTCCCAGTTCCGATCTCAGAAGATTGTTTATCGCTCAACATCTTTCGACCAGCGAGATCGCTACGAACGCGTTCAAGTTCCAGACCACTCCTACCAACCTTGGTGTGGATCCACGGCGGCGGTCTTTCGTACGGCACATCGGCTCAATACGACGGGACAAGTAGGTCTCGATTTTGCCTCGATACGCACTTCTGATGAAGCTCATCATAATCGATCATACAGCTATCGTCAGTCACGGTCACAAGATTGGCAAACCAATCCTGTTAATCACGATCAATTATCGGCTCAACAGTTTTGGATTTGTCAGTTTCCCTTTGATACATACACACATACATGATGATCTCGTCCTCTGGTTTTGAAGGATGCGTGATCCATACGGGATCAACCAAACCGTTAACACGCGTTTTATGTCTTGGTACTATTCTACAGCTTAACTCGGAGGCCTTGCCTCTTACAGATTTATCCGTAGGTCTCAAAGATCAATTAGCTGCACTCGAATGGCTTCAGGTAAACCTAAAAGCCTTTGGGGGAAATCCTGAAAAGTCCGTATGCGGAGCATATTCAATGACACGGTCTATTGGCCTCCAATAATACAAGCACTGACCACTTTGGCCTTCTGAACTAGAGTCACAATCTGGGGACAGAGTGCGGGCGGATTTTCAGTCTCACTACTCATGACCTATCTTCCTCGGTCACAAAGCCTCTTCAGGGCAGCCATCATGGACTCGGGTGCTCCAACCAGGTATTTGACATCTCTTGCTTCGTAATGTTACAAGTTTTTTTTGCTGATATCAAAACTCCAGCCACACAGTTCCGCCTGTTTCTGTTTATGACCTTCCGGAGCTTCCGTTTAACTTACTGACAAAATTCACAGGTTGTTATCAAGAAGGAGGATTGGATGCCAGTCCTGAAGCATCTATTGAATGTCTAAGAAACCTTCCTGTGGAGAGTTTGATGGATGCTACCAATGCAGTCACAAGATATGGACCTTATCCTAGACAAGTCTCGGTTTGGGGGCCATGTTGGAAGACTGGATCTTTCATTGATGAGAGACCTTCAAAACGATTACAGAATGATCGATTTCTCAACATACCTGTTTTGATGGGAACAAACAAGGACGAAGGTCAGTATTCTCGCTTGTTTGGATTTATTGCCTATTTCCAGGGGTTTGATGTTGATATATCTGTTATCTCTCACTTATTCCACCAGGTACTTTGTTCGCAATCGGCGCTGCACTGAATGCACCCAAGAATGATTCTGACGAATACTTTTTCGAGTACATGTCAAACTCTTCAATCTTGAATCATGAGGCTGTTGATTCGTCAGTCTTTCGTGAGGTAGCCAAACTCTATCCAAATGATCCTCAGGTTGGGTCTCCTTTCGGAACCGGAAATCAAACATTCGGATTTCCTGCCAAGTTCAAACGATTGGCAGCTTGGTTTGGTAAGCTATCTATTCTGTAGAAGAGTCTTCTGATATGAGTTGAAGAGGACTTTGGATTAAATTATATGCGGATAGGTGATTTGCATTATCAAGCTCCAAGGCGTTTCTGGGCATCTAGAACTTCAAGACGTCAGGATACATATGTCTACTATTTCAATGGGCCTCGAAACAATTCTTCACCCCTTTATAGTGGAGGTAAGTGATCATGACTCATATTCATAAGATTTTGTCTCATCAAAACAGAGCCTTATGCACTGGAGTTGATTCCTGGATCTCGATTCGATTTTGCCCCTTAAAGTGCCTCACTCTTCGGAAATTCAACTGATTTTTGGAAGTGGCTGGTACCAGGATTTAGAAGATGATGAGAAAGTGGTAACTTCTCAATTGGCAGAAAAGATGAGAACATATTATATCAATTTTGTTCATGATCTTGATCCCGGTCGTAAGTGTTCAGGCAACTTTTTTAGAAGTTTTGAGCCCTCACGTCATGCTGACCTACGATTGGTCTTTGGAAATTAGCTGATTGGCCTTTGTATAAACCTTCTACAAGGCTAGTGATGAAGCTTGATAAGTATAATTCGTCAGTGATTGAAGACGACTGGAGATTGGAACAACTCTCATATCTCAATAGTCAACAGGCCCTTGATACTTTTGACACCTAAGATTCATTTGATTATATGATATGTTTAGTTTTTGTGAAAGGGGTATACTTCTGTGGAGTACTCGTTGCTTATTTCTGGGCCTTTTCAGGGACATATTTTTCTCTTCTTTGTTTACCAAGTCGATAAAATTGATCCATTGATCATTTATAGAAGTATAGTAATAATATTTAAGAATCTTATAGTAACACTTTTGGTCAACATTCCAAGTGAAGTCAACGTATACATCTATCCGTAGCTTTGACCTGAGGTTTTTTTTCATCTCAAAGACAACACCGCTCACACGGTTAGATTCCTTGAGGTTTGCCTTGGTATCATGGACTCCATGTAATGCATTTTGTCGCTTAAGCAGAATGGATATATTGAATTTGAAAGCACAGACTTGATGTTGTGCGAGTGGTGCACTTAGAATTATGTTTACCAACCTTTAGATGTCTGCTATTCATCATCTGGAATCTCCCTGGCTACGCTTGTCAAATTCCCTGGCATGCCTGTGACATTTCCTGACATTGAAAGAGATATTCCTGAAGTTCCTGAACAATGATGGTGGGTTCTTTTTCAGCACACGAGGTAAACAAAGCCTATATAAAACATTGAAACTTTGAGCTATACACAGCGGAGCGTTTAAATACACAGCGGAGCGTTTAAATGTCTCAGGTATGTTTTTACATGTCTCTTTGCCATGAGTGGATGGCAATCAATACGTGTCAGTGATTCTTTAGGGTTGCGACTTGCAAGGATGAAGTTTGAACGTCTTCAATCACGTTGATGACGAGATTATTGACGAGCTTCAAATATTCGACGTCGAACATTTGCAGGTTCCAGATTGAAATTCCTACGTCATACTATTAGCACATCCTGAGATCAGTCGGCTGGATGATCGGGAAATTGAACTTTTGCTTTATTGGGTTCGATGAACTTAATACTTCCAGAGGTTATTGACAGTCGAGGGATGAAATTAACTGGAGATGCGCTGTTGAGCCACCTCATTGATGAACCGGCAGCCGCGTATGATCATCAGCTCAATCAGATCACAACTTTGGTTTTGAAGGCGTGACTAGCTACAATCAGCTGATGATTTCTCCCATTCCTCTCTGTAGAATACGAGTTGTTTGCCTTCTTTTCTGGGATATGTACAAAGAGTCTATCATCGAGATGTGCTCAATGCTAGAGATTGCAGAAAGTTGCGCAACACATTGATAGTCGACAACTCATCGTCAATCGCCAAATCCGAGATCTCCTTCCTCTTATTTTACCTTCAGGGCTCGCCCAGACCAAGTTAGGAACTTGGATCGAACAGGTTTTTCCCCTCTGGCTAGTCATTCCGCCACCGCTACCAACCAAGCTCGATACCTTCACGACTGTGATTGGACCAAGATGATGAACATCTCCGAGTCAAACTCGGCTACGCTGGTGAAGGAAGAAACGTAGGATGAGGCTTTACGTCTTCATATATTTTCAAGTTGAGGTCATCTTGAGGATCCGCAACTGACGAATTCCT
>KZ137499.1:0-16684 GCA_002157035.1 Melampsora medusae f. sp. deltoidis
CGGGCGATCTCAAGACTAAGACCACATGCGGACCTCACCGACGCTTTTTTGGACCAAAAAGCACTCTGTGGTGTACTCCAGCATCAAACCGAGTTCTTCCATCCAGATTTGATTGCTCTACTGTGTACACAAATCTTTGTTAGAAACCCATGAACATCTGAAAACTGCTACCCTGGGTCTGATTTTGACCCCTCACAATACAGGGACCTTTGCGGTTGCTCTAAACTGGATGGGGACCAGGCAAATCTTAGTGTGAAATTACAAAAAAGATGGCCAACATTTTGGACATGTGTTGTAAAGGATAGTCAAGAGGTGGCTTTTGTTGTTGTAGTTAATAGGGGGGTTTAAGTTGAAAAGCATGAACAAATATTTTAGGTCATGCAGACCACTTTTTATGTCTGCTTGATTCTAAAAAAACACAATGTGTCAGCCTAAGCCTTCAAAAGATTGGTAGCTTTGAAAGATCTAGGTTGAGTGATACTCACGAAATGTGATAACAAAAGCATTTCTAATACTAATGAATCTGTTTTTCAATTCTTTGTGATAATTTTCTTCTAAAGTGGACACAATGAACGTGAACTTGCTTTAGGTATGCTTGTGCACTAGTTTGAATAAACTTGAGTTAATTCAAAGTTAAAAAAAAGAATGAGAGCTCAGTCAAATAACCAGGACAAACAATCTTTAAGACTCTCAGGAGGAAAATAGAAGATAGAAAAAATGAATATTCAAAAGGAACAAGATATCTAAGATAGTAAAATGTTTGAGTTCGAATGTTTAAATTTGATAGTAAAAAGTTTTGGATGATGATAAGATGGATGTCTTTTCCTTTGGGGGAAATATCCTCTTATTTATATTATTCATTCTTTGTAGAGAAAGCTTTGGTTGTTATCTCGTTTTGACTAAGGTAGAAGGTTTCAGAGCCCGTTTTTTTATTTTAGACCAACCTGACTTATATTCAAGCAACTTCTCGGACTGATCACACATTTTATAAGTATCAAGCAGACCTATAAAGTGGCTCGAGTTGCCTGAAATCTTGACTCGATTTTTTTGACTTGAACCCCACTATTTCTGCTGTCATGGATTCAGCAAGAGAGAAAAAAAATCAACCATTGAGCACTAAGGAGAAAGACTGTAGGCTTTTTTGTCACACAATCCAAAAGATGTTTTTTTCCTTGTGGAAAAAAAGGTTGTCTTGATTGAAATTATAAGCCTCAACTTATAATTTAGGTCTTCTAAGCAGTACCTGAAACCAATCTTAGGTACAATTATCTTCAACTTGAAACTCCCTAATATACACCCATGCACTGCAGAAGGCCTTTCAGTGGAGCTGAGTTTTGAGGTGTGAAGTCCCCAAAATGGGTGTTGAGCCAAAACAGAGATTGCAAACAGTGAGTATGGACCATCATGGGACTCCACAAACACCTGTATGGTTGTCAATGGCAAACATCTTTCTTTGCATTTTTTGAACATCCTACCAACTCTAGGGGTGGCCCAAATGTTCATGTTTTTCAGAGAGGTCTGCCAAAAAGCATTTTTTTTTTCACCAAGATGGTTAAAGATTTCGCCCTGCCCAGCAAGCATTATGGCTGTACCAATCATGATTATCCATCCTTTGTATTTTTTCAGGTTAAATTGGATAAAATGAAACAAACATTTGAAAACAAAAACATACCTGCAATCAATTTGTCACTTCATTAGCTCCCTGGTGATTTGCTTGGGTGCGTGACAAACAAGTGCATCTGATTCTTGGAAGCCCTGAGATTTGTGCTATGTGTTTAGAGAGGTTTGAATAAGGCCATGAATTTTCGACTTTTCATTGAATTGATGAATTTGGTTGATTTGTTAACTCTGAGACATTTTTAATCATGACCAATAAGGATGCTTCATTAGATTCATTCTTAGATATCCTTGCTTTACGATTCTCATCAGTACCATTCAATGAAACACATCATCAAGTTCATCAAATTCCAGATCCAATCAATCGATCTACAACAAAACCAGTCACCATCTCTTTTGTTGGTAAACTAATCAATCCGATTCACTCATTTCAATCAGAATGGATCACTTTTCAATCATTTGTTCCATTTTGTGATTCGAAAGGAAGTGTTTTACTTCCTGTTATCAAACTCAGGAATACTATAGTCAAACCCCATGGAACGAACCACGATGAACATTCGGAATGGCTAATCGTCTGTTGTTTATCTTTTCATACGAATTTCATCCTGATTTCTGGAAACTGACTGTCACCTTTTCAAAACTAATGCATACAAAACAGTCAGGTGATCTGTGTATGATCGGAGAACAACTAACAATCGTAGCTCAAAGTCTTTACATGCTCGAACCGAACCAAATTCCACAAGAAAGAATATCTCAAATTTGTGCTACAGGCTTACTGGCAGGCATTGTTCGAAGACAACCTATTTTCCACTTCAGCTCTCATCCAACAATTCACGAGATCGATTTTGAAGACTTGGAATGGGATGATGCTAATATCTGCGAGCGTTCTTCAATCACAGCTGGAGCAGTTACATGGCTTGATATTGGGGTTGGATTAGCTCGAAGAGAAGAGACTGATCCACATGAATGGTTAGAACTTAGACATGCGATGGTATCGATGAAGTGTCGTAGACCCATTTCAGATACAAAAGATAACGATCGGGTGTTGGAAAACCTCGAACCGGTTACTATCGTTGGACAACTTTTCGGCTTGAATTTAGAAACTCAAGAATTATTCATTCAACTTTGAGGAGATGAACTATTCGCTTATTGAATTTCTTTCAAATTTATCTTGGATTATTACTTATTCAAATTCATTTCCTTCTATACCTTGTACAATACCCAAATTTTCATTGCTGAAACGCCCAATCTTGACTTGTTTCTTATTCATGTAACTTATTGGATTTTTATATCCAGATGAGTCAGTCACTTCTCTGAGGTAACGAGTTCCATAATAACAACTGCAATCCAAATCACTGCTTATCAATCCTTTGATAACTAGCCAACATGTCGAAGTAAGATTCCCTTGAAAATGAGCTCAATCAACAGTGACAGTGATGAGAATTGGTAAATTTTGCATGAATTCCATGACTCTCAGTTTCAACGTTTGGATGAACTTGAGAGAGTAAGCAAAAGCCTCTAATATTCAGCAACTAAGCAGATCTTCATCGTCTGAATCCGTAAAGACACCATTTCGCTAACTAGACCTGTGGAGAGATTAAGATATCAACAATAAGAATTAAGGCTGACAAAGGTCAAGGTGATGGGAATGAGAGTATCTAATCCAAGATCAATTGCTTGAAAATTTCATCAAAGTCTAAAAACAAAACTGGTCTTTGACATTGTTTTCCAATGTTTCCTTTATCTTCTCATGAGACTTCGGAATGAGAACTATATGCTTTCACAGCTTCTCAGTTTTCTGACAGACCACTTCAAATCAAACTCTCCCACTATTAGTAAATAATTTATTCCAATCATACGATAAATAATACCAACTCCTATATATTCTGACCAACCTATATACATTGAAGGATCCCGATAAAATAAAATAAGTTAGACTAAAATATAACAACAAATGAGAGTCAAAGATGAATGTTGTGAGTGAGATACAAAAAAAAAGAAAAGCAGAAAGAAACTTTTTACATTGTATACATCAAATTAAGATATATAATAATATTAATGGATAAAGAATAATTCTTGAAAGTGATAGTAAATCAAATGAAAGTTTTGGACGAGATTCATGTATTGCTAAGAGATTGGATGAAACGATGGAATGATTAATGAAAATAAAGAAAAACATATAAAAACAATTTAGAGAGATATGAGAACTTATATATCATGAAGTTATATTCTGTACCGTTGAGTGGTAATACAAATGAGAAAAAGAAAAGAACCCAAAGTATCTATTGACTATCAAACTCGTTCTGAAGAAATGATATTGATACGAGTAAAGATAAACTTAAAAGTAGGAATCCAAGTTTTCCATTCTTTCCGAATTTGATCATCAATAAATAACATTGAAATGAAGAATGGAAAACTAATCATATAAATCGATTGAAATGATTGATAATGTCTAAGATATCGATTATCAATTTGAGATGTAGAATACCATTGAAAACCGGTTCCAATAGCAGCCAAAAAACATAAAAACAACATCTTCAAGATCAAATGAGTTCCAAAACTTGAGACTAATTCTTGATCTTTTGTTTTACAATGTTGAATTAAATAAATTATCACTGCAATCACTGTTTTAGGTTTGTTTGATTGAGATTGAAGTCAGATAATCTGATGGTCTGATGAAGAGGTGATCAAGTTTGAAAAAAAAAACTTACTGGCTAAGATAGCAACAGACAACAGTTGGAATAACGAAAATAGAACAATCGTCTCATTCACTTGTTCATTCGAACTGGCGCAATGAAATTGATATGCTATGAAAGATTCAGAATCATCCCAAATTTATTAGAAGATCAATCAAGCACACACACGCATAGACTGACACACAGGCAGACCAAGAGAAACTGATCCTTACCATGTATCTCTTTCCAATCGCTCTGAGCCAACTTCACCAATAATAAAATAACCACAGCAGAAGAATTCATAATAGGAATCGAAAAGAGGCATATCCCAGGGATCGTACATCTCTTGAAGATCCTACTTCGATATCTTGATGAACTTGAAACACTCGAGCTTTCTGCTGAATCTTGATCATTGAATATCTCAAAGCCTGACTCAATCTCAAACTTAATCTTTGATTCTATCGATCCTGAACATGCTTTCTTCTCTTTGGTCATTCTCCCAACATTGATCAAAACCCTTAAGACTTCTAAGATGAATGAAAATGCAAACCCTAGCAGGGAAGAAAGCGTGAGAAGTCGCCGTTGAAGTTGATGAATATTTCAGAGGTCTAGTGGGCCTTACCTGGTATCGCGGTCCAAACTGTGACTCGTGAGGTGAGTAAGGGAAGCTGGTCAGTATTACTGATAAGTGATTGCAACGACTATGGGTAGTGGTACTCACATGCTGATGTTATGATCGCGTCCGCATTGCACACGCGCCTGACTGTAACAAAGAAACCGAGATCGCAGAGTAGAATGAGATTAGTCTCAACCTTGCAATGTGTTTGATATCAGGGAGATCATTTGGACGCTTGATAGCCAAAGCATGTATCCAAAAAAGCGGAAAATGAAATAAGAATCAAGGGAAAATCGACATACGATTATTCGATACTAAAGCCGACTTGAAATGAAGTTCTTTGAAGTTCAAAATTAATGGTATCATAGCTTGCCAAGCGGATAACCAGGAGAGGATTAAAAAAGCGATGACCACTGCGTGTTTATTGATTCTTGCTCTAAAGATTGCTAACAAAAGTGCCCCGATGAACCAAATCGAGATAATCTAAAGATAAATATTGAGAGAGTCAAAAAGTGAAAGTTAGCTTTGAATTCTCAGTCCTCTTGTTTTTTAGAGAAAAGTTCGATGAGGGAAATGTTGAGGACCAAGAAATGATGACTTACTGCGAGAGTTTGGTGTAAAATAAAAACAAACTCATTCCGCATGGTAGAGTAACCGGACTTCCAGAAAAGAAAAAAGATGGAAAATGAAAAGAATAAGGAAAGAGAGAGATGGATTTTCAAGTTAGTAAACACTTCACATTCATCACTAAACATAAAAATAGATAAATGATGATGATAATAATGATATGATAACAATCGTAGGAGTCGATCAAAAGATTTCGTTCTTCAAGGGAGAATTCTTCCTCAGAAAAAAGTTTATTAAAATACAAAGTCAGGATCAAGATTTCGAATGATCTGGAAACAAAAGATAAACCAGATGGTTCGCTTCAAAGAAAATTGATTGATATTTTGTTATGGTACAATGGGTCTTAAACAAAAGGCTAGTAAGAAGAGAAAGTATGTTGAAGAAAAACAAAGGGATTTGTTTAATAATAAGAGTAAATCCTCACCTGAGCTCTCTTCGTATCTGAAAACTATGAAGATCAATTCCGTTGTTACGATTCATCAACGTACCAAGTTTCATTTAACCTTTTTGATGGAATTGTGATCGAGTATCATAGGTTAATCTCGAGGTTTAAAGAGAGAGTGAGCTGTTGTAGTTTGGCCTATGCTGTGTTTGATTCAAAGGACAGTGAGTGATCATTGAAAAGAAAACTGTTATATCTTCTTGAATTCCTTTCGAATAAGAATCTAAACACGCGTACTACATATGTCCTTCTAGCGCGGTGAAAAGAACAAAAGTAAACAAGGAAGGAAGAATGATGATACCATTTTGACGCCCAATCACAATATGAGTGAAATATCGGATGGATTACTTCCGGGCTATTTGAGCATATTCACTTTTCTCTTGGCCTTAACACCCGTAGGGACGGCCGGAACAAATATACTATTTCACCGAGGAAGGCCACAAATGGTTGGCTAAACTATAATTCTCTGGGTTTGGAAGCCGCGAGTCTCATACAGCCACAAGTCATGGCAGTTGAACTTGAACGCACTCACCAAGGATGTTACTCAATTATGTACTCTTGATATTTCTCACTTAATAACAACCGAGTTGGCAAATGGGAAAGGTTTTTTTGAAGATAGTTTTTAGCAAGGTTTCGCCCATAATTGTAAATAGCCTAAGGAAAGAAGTTCAACTCTGGACCAAAGAAACTCAAGAGAGTCAAAAGTAGAAAACTTGATTTAAACAGTCACCAACTCGCGCACATTCATAATAATCTTCCAAGAATTTCCATCCATCCAAATCTACCGTCATCTTTTTATTACTCTCTGAACCTTAAAAGTGCTCGACTCGTAATCCACTTGTGAAGTTCACTGACAAGAGTAAAACAAACCCGCTAAACAGCAAACTTCATATTCCATATCTCATTATCATAAATCTTTCATAAGGTTCAGTAATATCAAAGATCTCAATCGCAGGATGATTCCAACCAGGTAATTGATCAAGAGTTTCTTTAACTTCAAACCAATCAATCGAAGGTCCAATCCAAACTAAAATCTCAACTTGATTAAACATTCCAAGATATTTTTTTATAACAGATTCAATTGGTTTTGGGTAAACGAAAAGGAGTTTGCGCCTCCTAGAGCTAAGCTTCATCATCGGTTCTGTATCCCATAATCCTCGAAGTCCTATAAATTCCTCCTCTGAAAGGTATATGTTCGTATTTGTTTCAAGATCGATTCCTTTGACGTTAATTCCATTTTGGATCATGTACTTTTCAAGTAAACCTGAACCGGATCCAACACTGAGAATCAAATCAGATGAGTCTTCGCAAAATGTACTTTTTAATGCCGAGATGAGAGGTACTGAAAGCGAGACGCAGCATGTTGGTAAGGATGTCGGAACGGAGGTGAGTGGCGGAAGTCGAACATTATTGGTGAAGTCGACATCTCCCTGAATAGTTTTCATCGTTGGTTGTCAATCGTGATCAGGAACTCAAGTCACAATCCAACCCACAATGCTTAAATATTGGTCCAGAACTTTCGCCGTCTTTATGACAAAATATGAACACACAACCAAGGGAGACCCGTGATCCGACCGAGCCTCGAGGTTGCGGATCGGTCAGCAGGAACTTCTTAAATCGGGGTTCAGACCTTCGGACATTTCAGTGAGACCGATATGAGCTCTCACTGCATGGCGTATATATTCATTGCTTTCCACTCAAGATTTAACTCGGGCAAAAGAAATCAAACCATCGTTATGATCATACATCCAAGTTTTCTTACTTTGCATCAATTTCTTCTTACGCTCTTACTCTTTCTATCTTATATATATATATATCAAATCAGATTCTTCTTTTCTTGCCCTTCCATGCAAACATAAAAAACATATGTATGTATCATAAAAAATTGAAAAGAAAAAATTAAAATACAAAGTGAAGATAACAATCATACAAATTCAAACAATATTATACCAAAAATAATCATCCTTTTAGATAACGAAAGAACCCCCCCCAAAAAAAAACCAAAGCTACCAAACAAACAAACAAACCAAAAACCACGACCATAGTCACCACAACTTGCCTTCAACAAATTTTCAAATAACATAAAACACTTGATATAAAAAATTCGATGAAAAAAAAGATTTTTTCCCCTTTTTTCTTTGTTATTATATACGTATATATATATATATCTTCTTTTTATTTATAATTGTTTCTTAGTTTGTCTTGCACCAAATCCTAATTTCTTCATCACATCTAAAACATCTTTTTTCCCTACCGGTTTACCTAACAAAGCAGCAAACAAAGTTCCTTCTGAATCAGATGGTGCAACTACAAAACTTTCAAATGAAGTGACTGCAACAATGGGTGTATGAGCATTAGCGTTTTGTGTAGATTTGATCATCCTTGCTGCATCTTGTCCTTCAACTGAACATTTTCAAAATGAAAAAAAAAACAAGAATCTCATCAGAAATTAAGCTAAAAGGTTTTGATAGTCATTAAAAGGCGCTTAACTGATTGGCATCATAAGGTCCATAAAGATCACATCAAATGCAACATCTCCCATGGCACAACTGATCGCTTCAGCTCCATTAGGTACAACCACACATCGGCATCCGAACCGGGTCAAGATTGTTTCCAAGACCTATGTCACATTCAAACATTTCATCAGTTACTGACTATCATCCAAAATACGAAGAACATTTCTTACCTTTGAGCTGATTGGATTATCTTCGGCGATCAGACAATCTACTGTGCGTTCCTGTAATTTTGGTGGCGAAGCAATCGGTGGCAACAATGGTTTGAAAGTTTGACCAGGTGAGCTCATAGTGGAGCCAGGATTCCGAGAAGCTGAACCAGGTGGTGGTTGTTGAGGCTGTACAGCGGGTCTTAAAGTAGGTACAATCGGTCGTGGTACAGCTGTTCCTTTACCTCCAGCTTGAGTACTACCCGAGAAAGAAGCTCTTCTGATTCGTGACGGCAGACTGTTTCTTCGACTAGGATCATCGGCTATTTCATCTGGGATGAATTGATTAAAATGTTCTGAAGGACGTCGGCCATGCGAGAAGCCAGCTTTTTGACCAGATGGAGGTCCGGCTGCAAGTTTCGCAGCCGAGGATAAAGCAGAAGATGATGTCGAATCTGTTGGTGAGGAAGGCCCACCCCCACCCGTGTTGCCATGAACACCAATACTGGCCTATTGAAGGGACAGACGTCAGCAAATAGTTTGTTATCATTCCAACCGAAATATTACTTACTCGTCCACTCAACGATAAGTGCCGGGGGTGACGAGCTCGATCAGCATGGGTGACAGTGGCCTGATCGCCTCTCAGTTTACGGATAACTTCCTCATTCGCCCGTTCAAGTACCGGTAAGTTTTTGAAATTGAATGTCCCAAAATCGTCTGATCCTCTCCCACTACGTGTAGTGACTTCGATAGGCTTCTTACTTTCTCCTTGGGTGATAGATTGTAAGGTGATTCCTTCCCCAGGCGTTTTTTCATCTTCGGCACCTTCACCTTGTTGACCTGTTTCTTCATCGTCATGAAATACTTGAGTAGCCCCACGCGGATCGAAATAATCAGTTGATTCAGGGTCTGTCACTGATGGAACAAAACTAGCTTCATTTTTGAATAAATTTGCCCAATCAATTTCAGCTAAGAATGGATGTGCCTTGACTTCACTGGCTCCATTGGCTCCTAATCTGGCTTTTGGATCTGTACACATCAATCGATCCATAAAATCAATTGCATCTGCTGATATATCATCATCTGCTTCTGGAAACTCTAATCGACGTGATAAGATCCTATCAAAGACTTTATCCGGGGTCGAATCGTGGAAAGGAGGAATCCCATAAAGGAACCTAGAGATAGTGATGGCATGGTCAAAATCCGTAAGGATTGGTACAAAATGTAAAAAATTGAATTTGAGACTTACTCATAGCAAACTACACCCAAAGCCCACTGCAAATGATTCGGATGATATCCCACACAACCAAAAAAAGAAACAAGTCATGATCAATACATCAATCACATAATAGTGTCAGTCCAGTTAACTCTTGAGGCAATCTTACCCAATCGACCATTTCATCCATACCGATACCCAAGATACTTTCAGGGGCCAGATAATCAGGTGTTCCCACGAAATTTTTATGTTCAAGATCCGATTTAACTTGTTGACTACTACCACCACCACCACCACTCGATTTGCCTATGGCAGACTGTGATACGTTTGGCTTTTGATAATGAAACTTACGATGTGCATCTGAATCTTTAGAAGTATCACTAGGTGTATTGAGATCTTGTTCAGCTTGGCGGGTAAGAAAATAAGAAGAATGAACGGTCATAGGTGATGTATCTGGGCTTGAACCGGCTGTGGAACTGAGAGTGTCAAGTCCGGGTGGTATAGCTCGACGACGGATATTACTGCTGTCTCTTAAACTAGTCGATAAGTTGATACCTGACCGAGGTTCAGCTGCTTGTCGTCCCAACAATCCAATCTTTGACAATCCGAAATCGGTCAACTTCAGGTGCCCACGATGATCAATGAGTAGATTATCTGGCTTTAAATCACTAGAAGCATAAAGAAGTCAACATCACTTTTCAATTCTCACGTCATCATGATAGAGAAGAAATCCTCACCGATGTACAACCCCAGTCGAATGCAAGTACTCTAACCCCATGACAACCTCTGCCACATAATTCCTAGTCCATTCCTCAGGAAGATTACCTAAGGCTTTTACCAAAGCAGCACAATCCCCCCCATTGAGATATTCCATCACTAAATATAAATGATCTCTAGATGAAAATGTATAAAACAATTTCACAACAAAATCCGAATCAGCTTGGTTCATCAAAATCTTTCGTTCAGATTTCACATTCATGATTTGATTTTTTGCAATCATATCTTGCTTCTTTAAGATCTTGATCGCATAATAATCCCCTGTTGTCTTTTTCTTTGCTAACCATACTTGTCCAAATGCTCCTTTACTAATAGGTTTCAACATATCAAAATCTTTGATGGAAGCGGCTGATTTCGATTTCCCTGGTACAGCTGATGGAATTCTTGGAGAGAGTGGTGTATTGAGTGGTGCACTTGAAGCGTCATTCTTTTGTTGATTTGAGCCTCTTCGACTCACACTGTTACTTGAAACATGAGTAAAGCGAGGCGATCTGGGTGGCGTTCCAGTACCGGGAGCAGACTTGTTATACCCACTTATATCACCTGTCTTCAAATGAAGCGGAGCTGCTCGAGGAACCACACGAAGCGCAGATTCTGGGTTGATAGATTGTATAGAAGAGCTTTTTCTCGGAGGCTTGACTTGTTGATCATCCTCATATTCTGGTTTCTGTGAAGCAGACTGAGGTTTGAAGGAATCTTCAGTCGAAATTGATGGTGACATCTCACAAGCTTTTCGTTTGGAATCTTTTAGACTAGCTTTCTGAGCCTTGACCTCCCATTCCATTCGAATTCGTTCAGCATAAAGAATCGTGTTCCTCATTCGATTCACCGCATTCGATTTATCATGCGCGGCTTGCAGTACGTCCCGTGCCAAATGAACCAATCCTGGATCTTCCAGTTTCTTGAAAGTCCAGTTCGTGATCTGCAGTAGTTTTTGCTCCGAGTTCGGTGAGAGTAGTTTCAAATGTTCGATATTATCTTCCGTGATCTCTTCATTAGATGAAGGTGTGGAGATATCGAGTGCCATGTTCAATAACTCTTCAATCTCATCTAGTACCACCTTTTGAGTAGCTCGGATGGAATTATGATGAATCAATGATACATTCGGAGATCGACCTGGATTCAGTGGACTGAGGTTTGATGCTTGTGAAGATAAATGCGTTAATAAAGGAACTCCGTCATAGGCAACTTCGTTGGTCATTCCTCTTTCGATTCCAATTCTCAAGTCTTTGATGGTATCCTTCAAATCTGACAATCGTTCATTACATTCACTCACTTGCATCTCAAGTCGATGAGTCTCGGCACAAGTCTCATTATGACGTTCAAAGTAATAAGTAGGTAACCAATGTTCGCAAATCCGACATAGTAAGGGTTCAGTAGACAATGGTAGTGGTTCAAGAATTGGGGCACCCGGATCACTCTGAGATCGAGAATGATGCTGTCCTTTGTTCTCAATTACGGCTCCAGTTTTTTGATCGACCGTTTGACGTGGGTTTAGACGAATCACCCACATTGAATGTAGTGCCTCACCTGTGATCCGATCCATCATTAACATCCCTTTACCCGTCATTGGCATAAAATGATCACGAGTCTTCACGCCACTTTCCTCTTCATCATCGCTATTCTCTAGTGTGATTCTGACAGTGAATTGTAGCTCGATTGTATTTCCCACATCTTCTAACAGTTTACGATTAGCCTCGCTGAATAGTTCATAATTCCCATCAATCAATTCGCCAAACGGTGCACCGACCACGGACTGCGGATCAAGTCTAGTATTGAGAGAGTGATCAGAATCAACTCATTATAGTTATAGAAATCATAGAGAAAGATATGCCAACATACCCAGTGACTTTGGTCCAACCAGGACTCAAATACAAAATAGTAGCATCAGCGATAGCAACTTCAGCCAAGATAGTCTCCGTACGAGCAAGGTCAATTGCTGTCTTGAAATCTTGATTCATGTTTTTCTTATTGACCGCGGTATTATTATTATCCTTGGCTTTAGAGCGAAGATGCAAAGGTGAGTTTGGAGCAGTCTTGGAACTGTTAAGTACTGGTGATTCGGTTTGCTTCTTGTCATCCTCATTCAAGACCAATACGATCTCCATCGAGTCATTGTTCGGTGCATTCAATAAGCCTTCTTTTGATATAGATGTTGTTGGCTCGATTGTCGCTGGCTGATCTCCGCCAGTTTTGGTTGCAAAGAACTCGATCTCTTCTGCATCATCTTCGTCTTCAGGAGCGAAATTCCAAAAACCTTTCTCTGCATCCCACCATTCTAAAACTCGGCTCAATCCAGCTACAGCTAACAAAACTCGGACTAAACCCCACAAAAGAAAAGTCAGCTATGAGAATAGTGAGGGTTTTGTTCATACGGTACTGCTTACCATACCAACCACGATGAGGCCAATCCAAGTTCACATCCCAACTTTTCCCAATCTGCTGGACTCTGTAGATAACCTCGACGCAAGCATGGGACTTGGACGTCAATGCACCCACAGGGGTATCCAACATCTCAGTAGCGATCGAGCTAATCTCTTGTAGATTAGCGACAAAAGTCGAACTGTAGAACAACTCATCACTAGCTACCACAGGTCCTGAGGATCTTGCGATTTCTTGATCGGGATTGTTTTGATCTTGTTGATATAGTGGTGAGTGTTTCCTGACTGACGCCACATGCGTTGGTAATGGCGATCTCGATCGTGAGGGAGACCTAGAGCTACGTCCAACTGACTCCGAGTATTGCGTTGAAACACTTACACTACGACTGCCACTCGCACCGGGACGCATAGGTGAATCCAAACCTCTACCAATACAGCTTGAACCACCTGCAACTGCCCCACCTCTTCTTAGAACCACCGATGGTCGCCGTAACGCTCCGCGAGCAGTCATGTTGGATCCAGACGGACCTGTTGGCATCGGGCGTCCACGACCTGATCCTCTTCTACTGACGGGAGCTGATGTTGCTGCAGATGAAGTCTCAGATGTGTCAGAGTTGTGGGTCGAGATCGATCTTTGATGAAGTGGCATGGGCAGATTTGATGGTTGATGAATTAGATCGGACGGAATTGAGAGTGTTCTGTTCAAGCTTTGAGACGGTGATGTAGTCGGCGTGGTACTGAACCGCGAAACACGTTCATCGATTCCTGTTGGATTAAGGTTAGTATTCACCTGCGAGCCTGCATCAGACTCAGTTTCATTCGGAGCGACGTCGGAAGCGGCTCCGGAATCAAGGGTTGATGGTGATGGGTACCATGAGTTAGATCCTGCAGCACCCTGCAAAGCCCCCGAGCTAAGTGCCAATTCGAGTTGGATGCGGTCTTGCTCTCTCAATCCACGAGCCTCAGTTTCAACAAAGCTAGTGATTTCATCAACGATCACCCTGAGTGACGTATCACAGGCCATCTTAGCCGTCGCCAATCGATGCCGAATATGTTCCCGGATAGTATGCATCGAGAACGCGGGCGTTTGAGGATCTTGCGTTGCACTACTCATACCACTCTGACTTGTATTGTGATGCGGATGAGTACGGCTACCGACAGAAGATGGATGTCGTGTTTGTCGTGTTTGATTCCGAATGCCAGTATCGGGTTCGATAGTTGGAGTGCTTTTAGGAACTGCTGATGGGATTAATGAACGGGGTCCAATGGTACCAACCGCACTTACGGAACCACCGCCGGGCACGTCAGGCGAACTGGTACCGATTTCCATCATATTACTAACAGAGGTACTATTCGACTTGAATGGATTTCCGAGCACCAAGCCAGGTGTTTGGTCCCAGAGGCGACTACCACTAGGACTCAGGATAGGAGTGGGTTCTGGTTGTTGAAGAGCAGCCAAGAATCCCATGTCATGAGCTCTTTGTTGTTCGGCTGAGACAGGGTGCGAATGTGTGATTGCTGGACTTGACACAGCCCTCCCGGTTCCCTCTTGCCCAGGTTTCAAAAAACTTGTCACAGCCGCTTCGGGTTTCGAGTTCACTTTTGGATCAGCCTTGTGCTCATCACCTTCAGTCATCCTATTGAACACATTTGAGGCTCGGGAACATGTCAGGGGATCCAAGTTAAGCGTGAGATTAGGATTTCGTCGACGTTCAGAAGGTCCCCTAGAGCCGTCACTGCTATGCGACGAACCGCTATGAGCAGAAGAGGTTCGGCCTCGAACAGTGAGCCTTGGTATGGGAGCCAATGCGCCCGTTGGAACGACAATTGGTGGCTCTTCTGCTTTTCGAGATTGAAGAGGCTGGTGTGTAGTAGACGCGAGGTACGAGGTGGTGATTGTCGGTTGATCGAACGCAGTCGGCTGTGTGGGTTTAGGGTTTTTCAACAGATCGACAGCAGATGCGACCGAACGAAGTCCAGAAGCTAGCTTGTTTGTAGGGTTGCGATCTTTGTCATGAGTTGTCAATGGGTTCGCACTCACTCGCCGAATGCCCTTAAATTTCGATTGGAACGGTTGTGAGGTGACATTACTCCTATAGTTGGAGCTGGTATCACTGCTAGAAGATTGCTTATCATCCAAATTCAGGGTAAAACTGGATCGGACAGCATTCCACCATTCATCAATCTTTTTTCCAAGATTGAAGTTTTTCTTGATCTTAGTTCCGCTAAGCGAAGATGTATCTGCGAGTCGAGACGTGCTAGTGGAAGGCTCTTGGTTAGAGGGTAGAAAATCCGACTGAGGCGTAGGGAGAGGTTTTCCAGATGGCGGTCGTAAAGAGCTTCGCATAGAGCTGGGTACTCTTTGTTCAGCTAAACTGAGCTGATGGGTTTTCGTACTTCTTCCTATGATGGACGACACGCTTAGCCTTCGTAATCGAAGACCGTCAAACGTAGCAGGAGGCGAGGGCGGAACAGCATAGTCAGGTTCTGAAGCTGGTACGCCTATCATATCTGCGTTGCTATAATGATCCTCTGATGCAGATGGATTCTGAGAGTCACCGACTATGAAGAAGCAAAAGCACGATTTCAGTCAATTTCAAAGTAGTCGAGCGTAGAAAAAAGGAAAAACTGACGAGGTCTTTCAGGACCATCAGAGGCATCTAAAACCCCTTCATTGACAGAAATTGATCCTAACTTGGATTCATCATTCATACTGAGTTCTTCAACTTCTTCAACCTGCGACATATCATTCTTTTCTGTCAAGTTCATCTGAGCTTCTTTCTCAGCACGTAACTTGGCTTCCTTCATCCTTCGATAATCGTCAAGCCAATCAACCCATTCAATCTCCTTGAAGTGGCTAGGTTCATTCACTTCACTACTCATGTCACGTGGACTAAAACCTGAATGAGGATCAATAATCTCATTTGGGTTCGCGGAGGTTGACAGAGCCATTTCTTCACCACGTCGGTTAGTTGTCCCAATTGTCTTGGTTGATGATGATCTTTGCAAAGCATTGGGCCTTTCATAGTGTTCTTCATTCTCATCCAGGAATCCTGTCGGTCTTCCTTCAGGTGATGCAGAGAGTGGACCAAAGTCAGGAATCCGTTTGCGTTCGGGCAATTGACCTGGTAGAGGACGTAAATATCGTGAATCAAAGTCCCCACTTTGTCCTGGGCGAGCAGTAAGAAAATTCGACTCCAATTCTTCTGATGGTAGCGCCTCAGGCGATGCTGATGGGCGATTTCCGGAAGTAAGCTGTTGGAAAGCCGATCGCGAGCTTTCACCGGGTAATGTCTGAGAGATATCTGGGAACACTTTTTTGTGCATCTGCTGTTGTTTCCATTTGTGAATTTTAGCCGTGCGCGATTGGATGATGATCTTGGCGAAATCCTCGGTTGATGGTCCTGGGCCTGAAGCAATTGATGTGCGATGACTACTGCCAAGACCCCCACGCCTAGAGGAGAGTGAGCTTGATCCATGTCGAATGGTCCTCACTGGATAGCCGTATGGATATGAAGTGCCTGTCCCACCTAGTGAGCGATGATTGATCGATGACTTGGTATGGTGTTTTCTATCAGCCATAGTTCCAAGTGAAGGGTTAGAATAACCGCTAACGCCGGTACCAGTTCCGAGCCCACTCCCAGATCCACTTGCGGCAGTAGCGGAAAATG
>MWRK01012810.1:0-14344 GCA_002157035.1 Melampsora medusae f. sp. deltoidis
GATCCTCAAGATGGACCGGGAAGAGGTCCTAGTAAGAGAGGTGTCGGACTTGGATTTGGACCGGATGTTACTGAACGTTGGTGCAAACACGCAGGAATCACCGGTACGTTTAATCTTTTGATTTTATTATATATCTTGGATGCAAAAAAAAGAACAAGAGATGCTAATGAGATGATGACATGATCTTTAGCTGTCATTCGATCACACGAAGTTCGAGAAGCTGGATACTCAGTTGAACATGCAGGAAGATGTATCACAGTCTTCTCAGCACCGAATTATGTGGATCAAGTTGGAAACCTAGCTGCATTTGTTAGGATCGATGATCGAGGTACATTAAGCTTTACATCATACAAAGCTCAATCACATCCTGATGTGAAACCTATGGCTTATGCTGGAGGGTTTATGGGTCTTAGTGGACTAATATGATTGAAAAGGAAATTGTTTGAAAAAAGGATATGAACTCATAGATATTTGCTCATGTTTTCTCTTTTTTTGATATTATATCTATAAAAGGTCAGGCTTATGTTTCTTTGCCGAAAAAAGTACCAAAGTTTCGATTTGGTTATCTTGTATCATGAATGATGATATCTGGTCCAATGCACTGAAATACAAAAAGGAATTTTAGAAAGAATGATTTGACTGGGCTGTGATGCTGACACATAAATAATGTGAGATCTAACAATGGGCTCTGGAATCATGGACTCTGAAGTTTTCTAGTCTGACTCTTGGGCTCTATGGTTGGAAGACGAGTTTTCAGGCATCGTTGTAGAATGTGCATTCTCTTGTTTTGCACAAATTAACTCTTGCAATCTTTCTCTAAAGCAATAGGTGCGATGGGGAATCAGAGGTGAATCGTAATGTAGGGTTCAATCTCCTGCTCTAATGACATGGAGCCAGAATCTTTCACAAAGGATATTTTCTATTCTGTATGCTTTTTAAATCAACTGTTGTTGAAGTGTAGATGTCCCGAGACCGAAAAGATGGACAAGACATAAGGATACAAGGCTGATCGACAAGAAAAGCTGATGGCGAACATTTTGAAAGATAGTGTTGAGCACCATCACAGCACAAGCCGAGCTTGGACTGGAAGAAGATCAAATGGTATAAGTTGAGAAGAGGTAATTGAACAAAAGTGTTTATGTAATAATCTCTAAAGTTGTCCTCAGTCGCTCAATCACTTTCTTACACTCGTCCATGGTCCCAACTGTGATCCTTAAACACCCATCACAACCAAACTCTTCACCTCGAAACCTTACAACGATAGCCTCTTCTTTTTGCAAACCCGCCATATGTTGATAAACCTTCTTGGCTCGACTGCTATCTGGACCATCTCCGCTACTTGATAAAACTTGAATCAAGATAAAATTGGCCTCTGTCTTACCCAGGATCTGACCCATACCGGTGATCTTTTGCAATTCTACTTTTAGCCAATCACGATTTGATCGGATTTGAGAAAGATTTGCGTGCGTTTGGTTGAGTGCTTGAGGTAAAGTGGCAGCGTAGGCAAGACTTGCAGTAGGAGATGATATAGTATAAGGCGCCTTTGTGTTGTTTAGCACTTGGGTCAATTCTTCAGATCCATATGCGATACCCAAACTTTGAATGTCGGGGAAAAAAACCATCAGTGGATCCACAAGAGGATTTATCGCATGGTCAAGAAGAGGGTCAACGAGTGGATGATCGAAATGCTCACCGAATTCCAGCCAAACCAAATCCTTTGCTCAAGGTCTGAACTACAACCAAATTTTGATAGCCTTTACGCAAGAGTTGTAGAGCACTTTGGTCTTGACCAGCAAAGTCGATGTATGCCTCATCCACCACAACAAGTCCTTTGTAGCGCGAATCAGATAGAAGAGTCTGTATAAGGTCTAGAGATACGGTAGTGCCGGTAGGATTTCCAGGAGAGCAAAACATGACAAGTTTGACAGGTCGAGTTGGAGGTGAGGTTTCAATTGCTTGGATAATCTGTTGTTTTATCGTAAAACAGCTTCAGGAGTGAAAATAGGCCAAATTGAATGATTTTTGAGGCATACCATCTCGTAATCTGGGGTGAATGCACCAGCTGTGACGTTAAGTGGAACTGAAATCACTCCGACATCATTGACCCTAGCACAGACGGTGTACATTCCGTAGGTCGGAGGGGTGACGATCACCCGATCACCTTGGTCTTCTGTGTCCCCGGGTTTGCAGGTGATTCGAAAGAGTAGGTCCAAGACTTCGTCAGATCCTACGCCAAGGAATACATTCGAAGGTGATAGTGAAGGTAATGAAGGATCAGATTGGTTGCGGTAATCGCACAGGTTCTGTTTGATGGGGATATGTAAGGGAGACGGATATCGGTGTAACGATAACGAGTGAAGATCTAGTCCATTTTCGGCACTCAGGGCAGAAGAAGTATCTGTGGAAAAAACAAAACAAGGTGAGTTGAGGGCTAATGCATTGCAGAGAAAGTGAAGCGAGATACTGACCACCAATGAGAGAAGGCGCTGCTAAAGCACTACCCAAAGAATTTTCATTAGCATCCAACAGAACACCTTCATCGTAATCATCTCGAGCGCATCGATAGGGCTTGAGTGAAGCTATGTTGGGTCTGATGATACTTTGAAGTGAGAAATGAGATGAAGTCATTTGGTCAGTCATTCACAAGAAATTTTAAGGAAAGTCAACAGAAAACGTTGAAACAAGCCGTATGTATGCACCAAAACAAAATTATGGAGTCTGAAACCTCCATCAACAACCCGAGTTTCGGATTCAATTTTCAACACCCCGAAAATCCTAACCGCAAAATCCCCGGACTTGTCTCCTCAATGACAGGTTCCGACACTTCCTCGTCTGTTTATGATGGTCTTCAGGATTCTTGAGAGGATTCTTTGAAACCTCATGCGTACAAGTCATGATGATCAGAAAAGTGGACCTACTCATCCCTAACGATGCTAGCCAGACGTGTCATAGATATCCACATCGACTCCAACCATATAATCAGCTGGAGATGGTCTCTTATGTAGTCGCAATCTTTGCAATCATGACTTCAGCTCTTCTACTGCACCGTACGGCCTCCAACATATATTTTGGGGTGTCAGAAAATTGCATCCTGGCGAGCTCTTAAACCCACCAGGCCGTTTACCAATGGATCGGGTAGCGCTCATAAGCCTATGTATCGGCACACTATATCGGTCTAATCTTCCGATAGAGAAACTCATCGCCCTTGAGACTCTGTAGCCCTGCTCTAGCGGCGTTGTGCCTCGGATCTTTCCGCGCTCGATGAGACAGTTATGATCTCTGGTCAAGGCTATGCATGATCCCAGTCTTGGACAGGCGACTCCACAAAACTTGGATGATCTGGCCCAAACAGCAGAGAGTAAACAGCTTCACTTCTCTCGAACTTAAACCTGGAACCCTTCGTCAAGGTTGGGCTCTCATTTTCACATATTCTTCCCATCTGCACTTTCACCCTACCAATTTCCTATCGTTTTTGTCACCTTTTCATTTCCAGCCTCTGTGCCCAAGGTGCTTCAAGAAGCATTCAATATCACCAATTATTTTAATTCAGTAGGACGTACTATAATCATTTTACAAAGTTTTCCCCTTCTATTTCTTCGGGATGAAACCTCTCACTCGGACTCTCGTTTTTGTCAAGACTCTCACTTTTATCTTATCTATACTCTTATGGACATGTTGTGGCACCGAAGCTCATTGGCATCCAAATGCAATTCTAAGGATTTCCAAGGGCTTTTTGGCTGGAGACTGCACCTTCAGGCCTTCAGTGATCATCAATGGTACCTCTCCTGGACCAGAGCTTCGGTTCAGAGAACGCCAACGTGTCTGGATAAGAGTCTATAATGACCTCCCGGATCAAAACACAACTTTACACTTCCATGGACTGAGTCAATTTGGGTCACCCTTTGCAGATGGAACACCGGCCACTTCTCAGGTTGATTTCACGATCTTTATATAGCTATGATCAAACCATGCTTGCCAGGAGGACCAATTGAGATTTTTGTCTTTTGCTTTCTAGTTTCCAATTGCTCCTCACTCGTACTTTGATTATGAGTTCCATTTGGAGCCTGGCAGCGCAGGCACCTAGTAAGTCATATTCGTCTATGGTATGGTGCCTTCCAGCTTTCAGGTTTCAGTATACTAATCTTTTCTTTCGATTGCGATGTTAAGTATGTATCATACTCATGTCGACTTCGAGCTTGTCACGGCACATGGCGCTTTCATTGTCGAGGATGAGGGCCCACCGCCGTACTCTTATGACGAGGAATTGACGTTATTGTTTGGTGATTATTATCATCAGACTGACTCCCAGATCATGTCAAAACTGCAGTCTACACCTTTCCAGTGGCCAGGCGAGCCTTCGAGCTTGACCGTGAACGGAAACGCATTGTCGCGCTGTGATCCATCTCGCAGCTACCGCTGTAGTAGGAAATGTCATCAGCACATAGTAACTCTCAAACCCAGCCGAACGTATCGTGTGAGGTGAGATTGATATCTAATTTACATATGCATCACACAGCAAATAATCTAGAGGATCTTTCTTTTTCATAGATTCATTGGAATCACCGCCCTGACTTTTCTTTACATTGGTCTGGAAGACCATCCTGAATTGGAAATTATCGAAGCCGATGCAGCTTATCTAAAGCCTACGCGGTCTGACCACCTCGAACTGCATTCAGGACAACGTTACTCCTTCTTATTGCGCACCAAAAGCAGGGCTGAACTCCGTGCGTTGGATAAAACCACCTTTTGGGGAAGAATCGAGTCACGATGGCGGCCAATTCGTGACAAAGGATCATTTGTGATCACATATGATACGGGATATGATCAAGAAAAGACGGCTTTCCCACCATCTGACTTGGCAAGCGGAGTTTTTCTACCTGATGAGCGTGTGAGTTGGGTCAACCGGGCCTTCGCGCCTCTCCGCCAACACGATGTCTCACCCACCGAACAGGAGGTGAACCGACGCATCATGATCCATGCTCAACAATTGACAACCGCAGGTCGGGGTGCGCAATATTTTGTCAATGGTCAAGCGGTTCGTGATGGAAAGTCCCTTTCGATGCCCCTTTCAAATGACTAAACTGAAGTCTTTGCGCATGATCAGTACTCGGAGAAATTTCCAAAAGTGCCATTTTTGGTGCAGGCATATCTGAACCCGTCCTCTTTGCAGCCAGACTATAAGCAAGCAACTGTCAACCATGGGTATGATCCGTCTACCTCGACATTTCCATTACGTCTAGGCGAGACTGTCGAGATTGTAATATTCAATGTTGCTTCAAGCTTAGGTGAAGCTGAAGCACATCCATGGCAGTGAGTCATTGATTGATAATTCCAACCAGGTTGAATGTGCATTCCTCAACCTGATCCCGTTGCTCTTGAAAGTTTTCATGGACAGCACCCGTTCATGGTCGCCCAAGGATATGGACCTTATAGTCCCGAGGCAGCACGCCGCATTGAGGCCCACAATTTCGCCAAGCATGGAGGGTTGCCACATCGCCGAGATACTCAAGTCATCCTTCCTGGTCAGGGCGCTACTTATGAAGACCAGAAAGTTGCTGAGGGGTCCCTTTCAAGCTGGATAGTTTTACGGATGCGAGTCTCAGTAAGCGGTGCATTTTTGGTGCATTGTCACATACAGGTAGGCCTAAACTTTGATATATCCTTCCCTTCACCCCTTTGATCTTGTGACCCGCTTTCTCATCGAGTACATGCCGGTGCACCCATCAAACCCCATGAGGTAGTCAAGCTGCTGTGAAGTTCAACAATGATATCGAGTTGAACTACTCAAGGTCATTCAAATATGAGGAGCATCTTGAAATCCCTAAGACTGATGAAGGATGACAACTTTTGTCAATTTGTTACCCAGCTCTCAAAATTGAGACACACCAAAGAATTTGATAAAATCATCATTCCACCCCGTCCTTACTAACACTCTTGTTGTTCTTCATCATGGGAAACATCTTAGCCACATGCAATCATGGGAATGGCCACTGTATTTTTGATTGGAATAGATAAGCTTCCCCCTCTACCAACTAAATTTGTCCGCCAACATGCGTAAGTGGTTTCAAAAGTACTGAAGCCTATGTACTACAGTTGTGTTGTCTGAATCGATATCTTGACATTTAGGACTTATAACGCCACTACACCAGCAACACCAACATCTTATTTTGATCTGGTGAAGAATAAAAAAACCTCAACTGTGGCATCAAAACACAAGTATTCAAAAAATGTGGGTAAGAAGAGCTGGCTGTAGCAGGCTATATTGATGAATAATAGAGGTTGGATATTGTTTGATCAGCCAAACCCCAACTACTAACGACACTCAGCCCTACTCCCGGAACTTGGGTTCCCCTGGTGTGATATCTAGTGTCAACCTTCTGTAAATTGTAGCTGTTTTTCAGGCAGTAGCCAAATAGAAATTCACCAATATTGAGTGGGTGTGATCAGACTAAACAAACCATAAATCTTACAAAATAAATACAAAGTCAACACTCAGGCTCGCGAATCCCATCATTCACTCTCAAAATTTGAATACAGCCTACAGGCTGGGATATGTCCTTGATTTTGACATTGGAAGTATCCTTTCGGGCATTCGGAAGATTGAGAGAAGACCGTCGGATCCGAGCTCGGGACATTCTTCGATGGCATGCAAGCTTAATTTCTGTAAGGTCGAGCAGAGTCTCGACCTTCACTGAATCTCAGGTCTCTCTACGGCCGTAGCCAAACTGAACTATCACCAAATATAATTCCTGAAAAGCCTGAAACCCCGTCTATCGAATCATAAAAGAGAGAGAAAGAGATCCTAAAGAAGAAAGACGGGAAGGGAGGGGAAACTAAACTCTATAATCCCTCTGTACTAATACACACATGTAACTGTAACACTACTGTAACCTACATAAGCCTATACGACTCCCTTACAATTTCCTTGTGAGTCAACCATGATTGACCAGTCCGCGTTGACAGGAGCAGTAGCGTTGTAGATTGTCAACACGCTTGCACGCCTGCCTAATCCACTTCCCTCGGCTGATGTAATAGATGAATTCAAGCCCGGAGAGTATTCAAAGGAAAGTCCTTCAGCGGTACCAGAAGCTTTGACACAAGTGGGCTTGGTGGGTAACCCCAAAATGATCACCTTTTGAATCAGTATCTCGCTAGCCTTCTTGGACCAGTTGTTGTCGGGACTGAAAGCTTTCAAGTTGCTGGCTAAGCCAGGATGAGCATTGCTAGCCGCCGTACCAACCGCGTCACCAGAAAACAGCTTGAAAGTATTTAAATCGACTTTTTGCAGTCCGAAAGAGCGATAGATGAATTCGCCTCGCTCGTGATCAAGGCTCTCGCCATCATCCAGGTAGAGAGTACCGCCAGCACTTCCATCTTTATCGAGTGCAACAATCAAGGTGATAGGATCCTTCCTCATCATTGGTGTCGCCCTTCGGACCACTTCACGTCTGGTCACAATATGACCACCGCGCAGAAAGAGAGGTAAAGTATCAAGCGGAGCTGGAAACTGGATTCTCTTGCTAGGAGAGGAGCTCGAAATAAAGACGTCGTGAGTGAAATAATTGTAATATGGCTGCAAGGTGGAGTCGACTGAGATCAGCGTGATGAACCTCGAAACTTTGACGAGTGACATTACCTGAGCATCCGCAAGATAGACATGTGTTTCAGTCTGCCCTTCTGTTGTGATAGGCTTGACCAGTAAACCAGAAGAGCCCAGATAAAACTGATCATCAATTGCAAATCCACCTTCGTCATTTGGGAACATCACGTATTGTGGGCTGAATGTCCAGAAGTTAGCAAAAGGGTTTATGTACCAATGAAAATTTGTGTCGGAAGCACTGACACAGTCATTGGCATACCCGTGAAAGTGTTTTCAAAGAAAGCCGTGTACCACACTGGTAAGAGTGTATATCTAAGCTTAATCATATCAACCATGTGGCCACGGAATGGCTCATCGAACAAATAAGGCTCCCTTCGTTTTGTGTCTATGTGAGCGTGCGCCCTGAAAAACGGGTAAAAAGCTCCCGCCTGATACCATCGGACCAACATCTCGGTTGGAGGGTTACCAAAAAAGCCTCCCACGTCAGCTGAATTATACCAGGATGATCAATAATTACGTTTGTGGACCATTTTCATGACGGGTAAGATCAGGTCAATATATAGACATACCACCATTAAAAGCCATCCCGGCAATTGCGTTGCTCAATACCATACGGATTGATACTTTAAGGTGATCCCAGGTAGCCGAGTTGTCACCGTGCCAAGTTGCTCCGTAACGCTGACTACCAGCAAAAAACGACCGTGACAAGACAAAGCCGCGCATTGGAGGTGACGTCCTTTCTTGCAATCCGCGGTGAGATTGATTGTGCTATGTAAGGGTATCTACATGAGACTCTCTGCCAACACATATCGCGACAGAGGTCAACACTTACAGTCAACATCCCATTCAAGTTATGCACGTCTCGATGTTCCCAACCCCCAAAGTGGATGGTGTCGCGAGGTAACGTGTGTTCAGATGTGTTGAAGACAGCAGGCTTTCCATTCATTGTTCAAGCATACATGAGTTCAAGAGTTCCGATATGCACGTCAAAATCAAAACTGATGAAGAACCCACCTCATTCATGTCTGATAGCAAGGATAATGCATCAGTCTTCCTGACTCTGTGGAGATGAGAGACACAACATACCTAGCCAGTTATGGACATTAACAGTACTATCTGTGTACTTATTGAATTTAAACAAACCGGTCCACCAGTCCCATGTCTTGGGGTTAAGATAATCAGCCCAACTTGACGTTCCGGGCCAACACTTCCCTTCATAATTGGATCCATTTAGAAGCTTTACAAGGACGTTGAGCTCAACAGCTTCCTTGTAGACATAGTAGTCTGAGGAGCGTTTGAGATGGGGGTCGACGATTGTAACAAGCTGGTCAAAGTACACATACAGTCAGCAGGTTAGATGTAATTCCTGAGGTCGTAGATCATCTAACCTTACGACCAGTTGCTTCTAGAGTTTCAATCATTTGCAAAGGGTCTGGGAACGCTTGCTTGTTCCAAACAAAGTATCTGCGTCCCGCGGCGTATTCAATATCAAGCCAGATGACATCTAAGGGGATTTCATGTTTATCAAAGTTGCTGATCACGTCCAATAGTTCTTCTTGGTTGAAGTAGTTCCATCGACATTGGTGGTGGGCAATCGAGAAATAAGGTGGCAATAGGGTAGTACCGACCAGTGAACCAAACGAAGAGAAGATATCTTTTGAGCTAGGACCCAAGAAGAGAAATAGGTCTAGAATTCCACTTTCGCTGGTCCACTGTGTGGTTGTGGTGATAGAATTGGGACCTTGATCGATCCCAGCTGCTTTCTGAGCTTTGCGTTGCTCCCAAGTTTTCATCACTTCAGCTTTTGTTGGATTTCTTTCGACGTCAATCCAGGTGTCAGCTGCATTGAGCCAAAAGACTCCGACCGTTGATCCCGCTCGGTGAGCTTTCATGAAAGGGATCGAGCCATAGAGAGCCATTTCAGAATCAGCTTCGTATTCGGAAGTGTCCAAGTTTCCCAGACGATATGGGTCGGTGTAGGCCTCCTTGTTTGTGGAGTTGGTTCCTCGTGTAGTCTTCAGAGAAAACGGGGAAGCATGTTCTGGAATACCATAGACATGTTGATAACCAGGAAAAGTTATGTCGAGACTGAGAGATTCGGGGCCTATGGACATTTAAACCGACCTCATTAGCTGGTTAATCTACAGACCTTACACTTGCTACTCACCTTTGGGTTTGCTGTCAGTCCACCCTCCAAAATCTTCGTCCCACATCCCCCCTTCGTCTACATCTTTGAAACCAGGATGAATGAGGTCGATGGGGGAAGCAACCTGACTATCGTTGGGCTTATGACCATTCAAGCCGTCCTGAAGTGAGGTAGGATCTTGTCGCGATGAGTTTTGACGGAAGTGTTCCATGTTAAACAGCCCTCGTTCGTTGAGAACAATATGAGGCACATCGTCTTTGTGAAGCGTGATCAGAAGCGGGTGGTAGCTCAACGAGAAACGGTAGAGATGAGTATGTTCTAAACTTTGACCCCAATTCACCACGGTTTGTTCGCTTTCGATCTTGATTTCTAATTCCTCTTGACTCGTCAGGGAAGGTTGTCGAAACAAAGTCCAACGATCAGCTTCGTTGTATCGTTGACGTAGACCCCCAACTTCGTCGACTTTGATCCTCATTGTGCCTTCGCTATCGCTCACAAAGCTGGCATTGAGTACGAAACTAATGTGAGGATAGAGTTCATTGGTCAAGAGGGCACGCAGGGTCCGCTCTTCAGCCATCCAAACTGGCGGCTCTGCAATCCTATAGGGTGATTGCCACGTAGGAGAAAATTCAGCAGATTGAGCTCGAGTGGCTCGGGCACGGTTCCGTTTACAGAAGCCTGCTTGATCGCATGTTTTGTAGTCACCATGTATCACTGAGAGAGCTGGGAGAATGGTTGAGCACAGGTAAATGACTATAAGGAGAGCTGGATGCTTTGGAAGGGTGACCATGCTGATGGATTAAATCTATCTACTCGTGGCAGGCTATCTTCATAAAGAATTCAAGCTGCTTAAGTTGTCGGGGGCAAATGAGAATTCAGTAATGTTAAATAGCTGTCATCGCACCAGCAATATCACTTTACCATGACCAAGCACGTACCTAATCGAGCGTAAACGTAGTTAACTCGCTTTCGTCACGAGCGAGAAACTTGCACACCTAAACGCAAAATTTCGCCTGAGGAGTGAGCTGTGGATGATCAAGAATATGGCTCCAATTGGTCGTAGCTCGATGAACCCGCCCTGATGAAAAGGACATTTGGGAGGGCAATGATCTCCAATATGCGGTCTAGCTTCAAGCTGACTTGCACCTCTAAATGCAAATCTTTGCATCAGAGGTGAGCTATATCCGAATAATAACCAATGCATACATTCTATAACTGTTGGTGGCTCAATAGACGCATCCCGATGGAAAGGGAAGGGTTTAGGGCAATGGTGTTTCTTACGCGGGGCGTCAAACAACAGGATACATCGACTTTGAGCTTGTAAGTTGTAACGGCACATGGCGCTTTCATTATTGTAATTACTTGAAGTCTCAGTTAGCGGTGCATTTGTAGTACTTACATTGCCACATCCAGGTGGGTCGGATCTTTGATAAATCTTTCCTCTTGCCCCTTTTTTCTCGTGACCCGTCGTCTCTTTGTACACAAATAAGCCGGTGCACCAATCAAAATCTATGATATCGGAAAGCTGTGGTGGCGCACACTGACAGTTGAGAGTTAAAATACCCAAGGCAAGTCATATTACAGGTTCTCATTGAGGACTTATAACACCACTACACCAGGAGTACCCAATTGTATTTTGATCTATTGTAGATCGAAAAAACCTCAACTACATCATTAAGACGCAGATATTCAAAAAAATGAAAAGGAGGGCTGTCTGTAGTAGTTTATTTGGATCATTGTGACAATCATATACGGTTGAGAGAAAGATGTGAAATTGTGTGATCACCCTAGCCAGGGCATCTAATGACACACAGATGGATTCAAGGAGTGGATGGAACTGAATATATTTCAGGGAAGTACAGTGTTGCTATCTAGATTTATACGCATCGTAAAGAGTGTCTGTATAATGATATGCTCATGTGATAGGTACAGTTGATCAGATGTGTTGACCATCAGCTCACCCTATTGAAGACCCACAAGTCTGAGGTCAGATACTTGATGATTTATATAGACCTTGAATATTTTGATTGGATTTCAGGGAATGGCTCTATGAAGATGGTTAGCGGAGTGATCTGGTAGGGGAGAAGGAAAGCATCAATACACAATTTTCTCTAAGTATTACCACTTCTCAGTCCCAAATCTCAGGCAGTGCTTCAACCCTCAAGAAAAGTCATCAATCTGAGAAGGTCCAAATCAGAGCTTGTACTGGCAGGTTGATTTGCATTCTCTAATTACATTAATCTGAAGTCAATGGAGCTTGTGATTGCTCACCAAGGGGACTTCTTACCTCTGTGAAAATTCTCATTGAAGTTCACAACCATAGAAAAAGATAAGCAGACCAAAAAATTCATTGTGATATGGATCCAAAAGGGTATACAGAATTCATGCTCATACACAAACTTCAATAAGAAAAAAGATAAAACTATAGCACATTCAATAATCATAATCACAGCTCGCGTTTTCCAAAAAAAAGTCGAATGAAAGATGTCCATTTGTATGAAGAGGTAAAGATTAAAATTTAATGCTTTCCCGGAGTGATTGCGCCAACACCCCATGACGTAAGAACCTTGGAGCACATCGCTCGTAGGTGGCTTGCCCTCTCGTCTTCCCAAATCCCCAGCGATAAGAACTCTCGCCCATATTGCATACAAGCTTCCTGATGAAATTTCGTGTATAGTCTGGAGGAGATCGAATCCTGTATGAAGCAAAAAAAGGATCGATTCTCGACTGCTTCGGTGTGAAATACTCAAGAAATCATCAATACGTACCATCAAGCGTTGAGCGTCATTTGACTCCCTAGCTTCAATGTGCATCCTCTCCAGCGTAAAAGCCCATCCACGTGGGGTGACCCACAGCTCCGTTCCACTTAGATACATTTGGTAAACACAGGCTGCTTTGTTAACTTCGAAACGTTCAGTACACCACGCCTGGCCTTCCCTTGACATTATCACATTCGGCGCGTAATTCAATTCGTAATTAGATACCCTATAGAGTTCATCACCACCACCCACTTTACCTGGCTCAACCCCTAGGCCAATCCCACCACCTTCCTCAGCAGACCTTTGAAGCAACTCATCACCTTTCAATGTTTTCCACAATGGCCAGTTAGTCGGGCCCTTCGTTGGCTGCCAAGAGCGGTCAAAAAGCGAAATTGGAGTCTCATTTGATTCCTCCGTATCTGCCAGGCTAACCAATCCTTCCTTGCTTGCAGGCCATTCTGATCGTGGTAGCTTTAGTGATGCGAGTTCGCTCTTCAAGTATTCTACTGCAGTTGTCGTGTTTATTGTTTCGTTCGGAATCATGTTGGCCTTTCTGTTACGCTCTATACCAAATGTAGGTACAACGATCGCATCTCCGTAGTCTAGCACTCGACGGCGAATCATGCCATCCTCCATGAGACTCTGATACAGACCAGCACCAGGCGTGACCCGAGCATCACCAACGAGCCAAACAAGGTCGGTTCGACTGAAGAAACGTGCAAGATTGAGGTGAGCATTTGTCGCAAGAGGTGCGGTGAGCATCCGCTGAAGTGTGTGATCTCGGCGGAGATCAGAAACGGCATTGAAAACGAGATGGAAGTCAACGAGAGCTCGGATCGCTGGATTCTCGACCCGAAGCCGCTCGATGGCTGAAATCAACTCGTGACGATCCGATGAGGTAGACTCTACAACCAAGCTGATCGGGCCTGGCCACTCAGCAAGGAAATCCGGAAGCTGAGAAAGCCAGAAGGAGTTGGTATACAGGCACGCGGTGATTGCAGAGCTGTCGACAGGGTCAGTTGATTTGAAGAAAAAAGGGCTAATATCGGAGGTAAATTCACTGCCAAGCTTAGAGTGCATCTTTGCGAATCTTGCGGCATGTGGAAATATACTGAACGGATCCGCGTTCAAATTAAGCTGACCAGATAGACGGTCTCCTGTGATACAAGTCCGACAGCTTATGAGTAGAGCCCACGCATTTACTGATACGGAGTGAAAAACCGGGGAAACTCTAACTTACCCGAGCTACCATCATTGATCTCAACAGGTCTCCTTTTGAGAGCAACGTTAGGATCCCAAGCTGTGTGTTGTGACCTAACATTCTCGATTGATACTGGAGAAGGGTTAACCAACGAGGCAGCATCTTCATTTGTTCCAAACCGAGCAGAAGCCCAGTCGCGTACCCACGCTAGCTCTTCCACTTTTCGAATAACCAGGCGGGCTTTCAAGGCTTTGAATTTTCCTTGACTCCTACTGGTCACCAAGCCCAATCTTACACACATCTCTTGACTGAAGATTGTGATCGAAAAGAAAACATATAAGAGCGCCAGAAGATTAGGAAGTTTTCTTCCACGAGGTTTTGAATGAGGTGAAAATCCAGAGCTTTTAGAAATTGTTGAAGAGTGTAGGAATTCAGGAATGAAGATAAGTGATCCAAAGGGAGCAAGTAGGAATTGCAGAAACCCAAGTGGTAAGAATAAGACAGTGCGAATTAGATAGCGGAAGGAAACTGAGTCTTTTTTGTCAGAGTGACTAGCGCTATGATCGTAACTATGACTGGAAGATGGCCATCCACGAAGTAAGGTGTATATAAAGCTGCGAGATGGATCAGAAGATGAC
>KZ137555.1:4723-15568 GCA_002157035.1 Melampsora medusae f. sp. deltoidis
ATTGAATCGACGTGAAATCTTAAATCGTTATGGAGATGAAGTTAAAGTGAGTCTTCCTTTCACTTTGTTTTATCATCTCTTTTTCCTTATAATTTGAGTGTCTGACACTATTGTTCTTTGGGGGATTTTATAGAAAGTTTATCCTTAAAGAAAAGTAAGAATTCAAAGAATAAGAAAAAAGAATCAAGAATGAGTTGAGGATCTGTGGGTTTTGATCAATACATAAATGAGTCATTGATCTTGCTTTGCTTTTTGTGACTTTAGTTTGATTATCTCTATCTCTTTCTTCCCTCATATACATGTGTTTTGTTTGATCACTCTATCGTCTTTATTTTTTTTCGTCCTTTCAGTAGTTGGACTGAAAATTTAATAGAAAAAATATCAAGACGAAAAAAAATGTATGTTGCATGAGTTTTTCTTTTTGAATTGGTTGAACGTTAAAAAGTTCATGAAAATTGATATTGAAATATGTTGGAGGATTATGACTAGTTAGTTAGTTTGTTGTTGTTGTTGTTGTTGTTGTTGTTTGAGTGATTGATTTGTTGTTTTATAGTACATTCTTTTTCATTTTTTCATTTTTCATTTTTCTTTTGCAATTGCATTCATTTATGTTTTCTTTCACAAGGTACAACATAACTTTTGGTGATGTTTTAGTTTGATTGAATGGTATTCTTTTATGTAACAAAAGAAGAGAGGTGAGATGATCAATTAGAGAACTGGAATGGATCTGATCATACTGTAACATCAATCTCGCAGCCTTTATGGACATATATTCTTGATTTGTCTGAGTGTGGAGTATCTCAGATACATAGGACTTTTTACAGCTTACTGTGTAGACACGACTGCGCCACAGCAGATCACGTGTATGTTGTACTTATAGTCTCTCCTTCCGGACTTCGGCTTCCTCATCATCACTAGTTGTAGAAGCCGATGTCCTGGAGAGCTAACATACCTATCGCCTGTTCCTTATAGGACTCAGTCTCAGGAGAAATCAAGAGAAAGTAAATTTGGAAGTTCAGTTATGTACCTACGTTCCGAAACCTTCGATGATCACTTCTTGAAGTTCTATCTTAGAATTATCAAACTTTGATCCCCTGTTGCAGAGATTGTGTACTGATCATCCCTCTTCAAGCTTTCCAAAAAAAATCAGTGATGAATTGTTTTACAATTTAGTTGACTAACTTTGTAACACAAGTTCCAGGTAAGGATCTTTGAAGAGTTTTGAAAGCTTACATAGGTGATCTGGACTCGGAGAAGATACCCGATAAAGAGTGTTTGACTAAAAGTTAAAGCTAGCTTTGGACACGATATCTCTGAGAACAAATGTTGTATGGAATCTGAATCAGCTGAGTTGTATAGCTGCACCCTAGCAGAACACGCTGAAGATCCATATACGCGTCACATCAATGGATGGACATGTATGTTGTAAGAAAGTGTGTCTAGCTTATGATTTCGAAAGATCAAAGTAGTCCAAACCTGATGCAACCTTCACTGAAGATACTTTCCAAGCTTATGTGGAATGAGCATCATCTTAAGCTTGTCAAAGCCCCTTGTGCGAGGACGTCGCGCGAGGGCCTTTGATAATAAGCTCGGTATCACATCAGCTTGTTCTCTAACGTGTGTGAAATGGACAAGCCGAAGCGTTTACCTGGGACTTCTGCAACTTTAGCTCAACAGAGCATCCCATGAACCACGTGAATTTCGTACACACTGACAATTATCATTGACCATCTTTTAAGCAAGAGGTCCTGAAGGTTCAGAGATTAAAATCGAGCTTGCGATATTTGATATATTTTTCTAACTGCCACTCCATAAGATGAGAAATTTCAGTCAGGTTATGGTATGGACCGTGTTCAGCTTGAATCACATGGCTATCTCGGGTCCGGCTATGAACACGAATTCAGAAAACAATCTCGAAGGGAATTCCAAATCACTTGAGATTCAGCCCTCGAGAAAGGTCTCGACGGAAGGTGGAGATTTGAAAAATATGTTCAGTACATCAATATATCTGGATCCAAGTGCTTCTTACCCGAATTTCAAGAGACAAAAATTGAATGATCGAGATGAAGGAATTCTGCGTCACAACCAACAGGAAGTTCATCAGCCCTGGGAACTTTATTCACTTGATAGATACCCTTTGAAACCTTCGAAGAGACTACGTGATGGAACAATGATGGATGGAGCATACTTATCTCTCGGCCCTCCCATAGATTTAGGATCATCCAGTCGAACAACAGAGAATCTAGAAGGAAGCTCGAGAGGTGCACCACGAATGGAGAGGAAAATTCCGACAGGCCATGAAGACTCGCACCTATCAAGCTCTGAAAGATCTATCTACAATCATCAAGATACTGCTCTATCCATGGTCCCAAGTCACAGTGGTATAGACCAAACGGAACGTGATCAAAGTCGAAGTGTTGTCCATAAAATGAATGAAGTATCTACACCTTATACATCTCAAGTTGCTCATACACCAGATTCTTTTAAGAACATAGACTTACAAAGGGCATTCGACAATTTATATGGTTCTTTGGATGAACAAGGCATAAAAACAATCAAACAGGCTTTTGTTCCAAGTGCAGCAGGAATCGATATTAGAAACTTCCGGTTACACACTCCGATCAAAATGATTTCAGCTGCTGCAATTCATTACACACAAGATCTCATCAAAACTTTAACCATTAAATATCCAACTCAAGCTGAAGTTTACATTTACCCTAGTTGGAAATTAGGAAAGTCGATGTGGACCTTCGAAAGATTACTTCCATTTGTTTACTTTGTTGTGTCTTTTAATCCAAGTAGAAAGGTTTGGTCAGATATCAAGAGATTGACAGCTTATTGCTTGAGGTTATATCATCAACAATCTATTGATACGAATTCTATATTGAATGAAGAAAAACATGCTCGATTTCTTCTTTGGCACACAGAAGTAATGTATCATAGTGCGAGATCAGAACCGATGATAAAAGAATCAAATGCGCAAATAAAAAATACAAAACTTTCTACACTTGCAAGGATGTTTTTGTTAATGAATGATGATTATGCTTTTAAAAGATTCTTCAATTCGAATATTGCACCGATGTTAGAAAGACATATTGCTGGAACTTTTGAAAATGATTATAAATTAGGATATCCAGTCCCTCACCATGATCAGGAAATAGATATAGATAGTTCAACTTTGGGAGATTGGATGAAGAAATCAGATCAGATTAGGAGCCTAGGAAAGGATGTGGATTGGCCAGAAGTTCCAGTACTTACATGGGCTCAATCTGAACCAGTTCTTTTGATGAATGGGAATCTGTATCATGATTCAACACTAAAGAAACACCAAGAACTACACCACTTCATGAATTACTGGAAGAGAGATTTGAAGGATGTGGTCTTACAAATCAGAATCTCACAACCCACAAACTTAGCTCTACCTGGTCTTTCACTCGTAAAGATTTGTAAAGGGATTCACGAATTTGTAAAGGGAAACTTTGAGAATAACGAGAAAGAAACCGATCTTGGTGGCGGTACTAAACCAATTGAGTATCAAGTTACTTTATTTTCTCGTTTTCTTCATCAAGATTTGAATGATGATTATTTTAAAAGGTTTTGGAAGTATTTTGAACTTTTATGATTGGATACAACTATAGATTGAGAAGAAAGATTATACATAGATGTTTTGATCTAAAATTAATCTGGTAGATTATCATCTCATATGATGGTTTGCTTCTCAGAGATATATCAATTTATGAGTGTTTATATCATTTGTGGTATATGTTGCCAATGTCTTACCTCCTTGTGCTCATTCTTCCTATATATTGTGAATTAAAAGGTAGGCAAAAGTGGACCAAGATCAAAGGACGATAGGAAATAATCACACCAAGTAGAAATTGATAGATGTAATTTTTGGTAACAATTATAGAGTTCTGTAGAAGAAGTGCCATGCCTTAGGCTCAGGATCTCCTCACATTCAATGTAGTTGATGCTGGTTATTGATACATACCATTTTCATTCACCGGTCATCGGCGATTTTCTCAAGGTCTCAAGCCCTGGAAAAGATGCGCATTAGTTAAGGATATCCAACAAGTTGACCGGAGCCAGACCTTCAATGTGCTTGATAGCCAAAAGGTTTTATCAACATTTGGAAGTATCATCCTAGAGCATATTTTTGGAAGCTTGGTACATAATCATTCTTTTGAGGCTTCGAGTTTTATCTTTCCAACTCCCTCCTCCATCTCGTTGAGTTACCTCATAACACTTCAAGTTTCAAAACAGGAAACATAAAATGTTCTATGTACTCTTTCAAAATGGAGGAAACGCGCCCGCTTAAGCGGAAAGTACTACTGGACGCGCTTCTTACAAAACCCGCGTTGTGATACCCTGATTTATTTTTGTTCTTCTCTCTTCTTTGTGTCTCGCTTTCAGCGCGCTTACTTTTGCGAGCTTTTGGTTTGTAATCTTTCCTTTCCTTTTTGACAAAACCTGCCGGATTCGTCGATCAATGTTGATAGACCAGATCAAGAAGTATCGGATCCGGCCATATCTATTTTGTCTTTGTGAAACCTCCGACATCCCCTGCTTGTACCTCTCCACGTTTCCTTATTAGGACTTTGTAGAGATGGACGTCTAAATAAGACACCCTCTCGTTGCCCTAAAAATAAACCGCAAGCAACTTCTCCTACAAGATTCACCGCACTGAGTCCTGTCAGGAATAACAGCGTGTATCGCTGTTGACTCGATGCCTCTTGAAACGACCGTAGAGGAATTCGGATCAGCCGAGCTGACTGGCAGAAGTGCCTCGCGATGTACATTGTAACAGATGCTCGGTCAGAAGATGTTTCCTCATGGCTGCGAACACGCAAGTGGGGAATACCTGAGGTAACATTCACTAAATATCTTTCCAAGGCTTGCGTGGAATGAGTATCATATGAACCCTCATTCTGCAACGTGTGCGGAAACCACAAGCCGCAGTTAGTCCTCTGAACTTCTGTATCATTCTTACTTCAAAAGAACTCTATTGAAGCTTATAGCCACTCGTTCCAGGAGTGATCACCGACCAATACTCTCAGCAAGAGGTTTTGAAGGTTACGATATCAGATTCAAGCTTCTAATTTTCTAGCTCGCACAAAATGATACACTTGAGTAAGGCTTTGGTATGCACGGTGTGGCTCTTGAATGACATGGCTATGTCTATGTACACAAATTTAGAAAGGATTTCCAAAACAAATTCAAGATTACCTGAGATTCAGCCCTCCGAATACTGCACAGAAGGTGGAAATTTCAACGACATGTTTGGGACAATTACATCAACATATCCGGATCTCAGCGTTCCCACAACTTCCAAGAGACAGCAATTGGGTTCTCGAGGTGAAGAAGTTCTTTGTCAATCCCAACAGGGAGGTTATCACTCCTTGAATCCTATATTAATTGATAAAAAACCGAAGAGATTACGTGATGGAACATTGGTAGATGGAGCAGACCTATCTCTTGGCCCTCCAATAGAGATAGGATCCTCCAGGACCATGGGATCAATGAATCATCTAGCAGGGACGTCACAGGGTGGACCAGGAATGGCGAGGAAGCCTCACCCAGACCACAACAATTCACATCTTTCAAGCCCTCAGGGATCGAATTTGGATAGCCACAAGGACACTGCTGTAGATAATGGCACGAATCACAGACTCACTGGTCCAGAAAGAATATATATACCTGCACTCAGACCGGATTCTGAACCAAGATCAGCAAGGATTGATATCAGAAACTTCCATCTACATGATCCTGATAAGATGTGTTCAGTTGCTGCAATTCATTACACACACGATCTCATTGACACATTAAGAAGAAGATACCGAAGTCAAAATGAGGCATACAAAGAGACTAGCTGGGAATTAGGAGAACTGATATGGACCCCAGAAAGATTACTTCCATTTGTGTACTTTGTTGTGTCTTGCAATCCAAGTATAAAAATATGGGAAAAGATCAAAACTCTCACATTTATCTTTCTGAAGGGTTATCATAAATGGTCTGTTGAGAGTAAAGATCGAGTTCATGAAGAAAAACATGCCCGGTTTCTTTTGTGGCTTACAGAGATGATTTACCATACCACACTTTTGGGACCAATGGTCGCAGAATCAAACGTACGATTAGGAACTCCTAAGCTTTCAACAATTGCAAGAACCTTTTTGTTGGTCAATGATGATGTTTCATACAAAAGCTTTATGAACAGCGGAAATAGTCGTACTAAGTTGGAAAAGCATGCTTCTGTAACTTTTGAGGAAGATTATAAAGCAGGATACCCGATCACCCGTAATCAGGAGGCTAATGTTTCAATTTCAGAAAATTGGAACGAGAAATCAAGGGAGATGTGGTACTTGGGGAAAAACATACTTTGGCCAGTTGTGAAAGACCTTACATGGGATCAATCAAAGCCACTTCTGCTGATCGATGGGGATATTGAGCACGACACCAGAATAAGGATGGACCCAACACCATCTAAATTTATCAATGAATTTATCAATGAATGGAAGACAGACTTTCAGAAAATGCTTTTATTTGTCAAAACCTCACGACCAACCCATTTTGCTTTACCCAATCTGTCAATTCAAACGGTTTGTAAAGGGATTGATAGATTTTTACGGGAAAACTTTGTGATTAGAAAAAACAACTCAGATCTTCCTAAACCCATTAAATTTCAAGTCACACGATTTGTCGAATTCCTTCATCAAGATCCAAACGATGAGCTATTCAAAACCTTTTGGAATTGTTATGAACTTTATGTGTCACCCATGGTATAGCATACCCCTATGAACTATTGCCTGACTGATCAACATCATCACATGTGGGATTATGATTACCACAAAACTTGAATGTGTAGCTATGTACATACATCTATGTGTGAGATCACTGACTAGTTACTAAATGAATCACACATGCAATACTCTATTTCACTTACTCAGTTATTTACAACTCTGTTTGTCTCAATTTGGAATCTTCTTCTTTCCTAGAATTTCTTTTTTGATCTTAACTTTTACTGTTCTGTGAGCTTCTATGAAGACTCAGGAAATAATATATAGGTACAACTCCATGTAAGTTCTGGACTATCTCAGTTCAAACAACTGGGTTAGTTTTCACTTTGAGAAATGAGCTTGAGAGTTGTCACTCTACAACCACTGTTGTGATATGTGGTGGATTCCAATAGGCAAAGTCTTGAAGGGATCTTGGATTTCTGATCAATCGAATGATAACACTTATCAGTCAAATGAACTGAGATGGAAAAAGAGAGTATGAAGAGAAATTTGTGCTGTATGAGAAAAAGCTAAATAGGTGCATCCAAAAACTAATAGGGTTGAAATTACCCACATGAGCAGTTCCCATTTGCTTTCCATTTTTCTGAACTTTTCATCCTTGGCATTCTGTTCATCCCAATTACCAAGTCTTTGTTATTAATTTACAAATCCTTGTCTTTTGTAAGCATCATCAATGTCATCAGATCTTTTCCTGATAAATGATTTGTACCTAAATCCACATGCTCAAAAAGTCTACATCATACTCAGGTGCTTTTTTTGCTTTTGATATTGAATGATTTAAGTATACAAGGTCATGAACGGTTGGCTTCTATAGGACCCCAAAATGCCCCTGTAAAGGGTAGTCATCAAAAAATATGACTTTAGAGCTCCTGCGGAAATTTGTCCCTCACTTTAGCCATAGCTTTAACAGAGGTTCAATCTGTCCCCATAATTACAACCACTACAATCCAATCTTTACCAACTATAACTGAAGTCAGAAGCCAGTAAAGTACAAGAGAGCTACACATAATGCCATGGAGATTAATTCTGCGGGACCTCAAAAGTCATGTTTCTAGCTACTGGCCTTTATAGGGATATTCCAGGGCCCCAGCTATTAGGATCTGGTAGGCCAGAGATTACCACAGCTTCATGAAAGCTCTATGAAAGGTTTAGAAAGGTTTCAAAATGACTTGAACATGGAATCATGTGGGGCCATTTGCCTCTTATACCACCAAAATTCCAATGTCATCATATGACATCATAAATCTGTACACACCTGCTCCTGTATTCACAGATCAAGAAGAAATATAGTTCATTAAACTTTATCATGTAATTTGACTGAGTTTTTGTGGTTTGTAAAAAAATCACACATAAAAAATACTATCTTTGTACTATAGTTAAGACTGGGATCTTGGATATCTTATATCTTTATCAATATGCATACAAAATAAATTGTAGATGCCACTTTGCAATACACCTCTCTAAATTTTTGTCCCTTGCAGCCTTCCTCTAAAAGGTATATTTCTATATGTGTTGTGAATTCTGAATGAGCAGTCCAGATTTGTTATGATTCATTACAAGTAACAGATGACACTTATATGTAGTACATGTCACAGACTACAAATGTACTTTAGATCATTCATTGTAGATCCTATTGTATTACTCATCGGACAATCTAGTTATCATTCTTAGACCTCTATGAGGTGATCTCAACCCATGTCAAAGAGCCCCAGACATAGCCTCAACAAGATTTTTCCTTGATTGGTTGTTTCTAGGAAGAATATGAATAAATTGATGGCAAAACCTTTTGGAAATTATTATTTACATGCATATCAGTCTATTTGAGCATAATTTGTGCCCTCCATTTCATCACAATGTGCCTCAAGGTAAAAGAACTTCCAAAAATCCAACTTCTGTATAGAGTTAGCAATTACATATAAAAATACTGCCTGTAGACAAAGGCTGTAAGGGACAGAAATGTGGATAAACATAGTTTGAAAATATTATCAAATTGAATTTATATGTATATTGGTAAAGATTGAAGATATTAAAGATCCAAGTCCTATGTATAGTACCAAAATAGTACTTTCTATCTGTGATTTCTTCTTCAAACCGTTATAGCTCAGTCAAACCACATGATAAACTAGATCTTCTTGATCCATGGACACAGGAGCAGGTGTGTACAGATTTACAATGTCATATGATGACATTGGAATTTAGGTGGTATGAGAGGCAGATGGCCCCACATGATATCATGTTCAAGTTGTTTTGAAACCTTTCTGAATCTTTCATAAATATTTCATGGAGTCAGTGGTAGGCTCTTGCAGGCCAGAGCCTAGTAGATGGGGGCTGTGATAGTATTACCAACTTTCAAAAACACAAGATCTCATCATATCCTTATAATTTACTGACAGTCAATCAACCCAGTTTAATTACCAAAACTCCACAATACTTAGTTTTAAGCATCAGAATGGGACCCTGGCATGCGCTACATGAACATACTCCCCAAACTTGATGAAAAGATACCCATTGATGAATCAGTTTCTGTTTTGATATATGTGACTAGTACAGCAATGAGCTTGCTAAACTTGAACTAGGAGCAAGCTTCTAGAGAAGAGAATAGGTGTCACATGCTGATAATGTGACACAGCACCAACAAACAATCTGTAAGAATTTGCATTGTGAATGTTTGCCACTGCTGTGCTTCTTTACCAACTCTGCTGGTCAATTTCCCTCTTTACCTGATTCCAGAGTCTTTACCTTCAAATGGTTATATATAAGTGGACGTTTTCTGAACTCAGATCTTCCCACTTATATATTTTTTCCAAAGTCATTAATTGGTTTCTCCTAAAAAGTATTCTCTTTACTTTTGAGATCAACTATAGCAGTCATAGTTCTTGATCTCATACATAACATTTTTATCCTGCCCACCACTCCCTTTTATGTTACTTTTTAGGCCGCCCCATAGTGGACCTTTTTGATGCCTTTGATTCCTGTGTATGTACATAAAACCTACATAGTCTTGTATTCACATTGCAATTAGGGCTCTTGCCCCAATTCAGGCTAAATCCTCCTATTGTGAGTCTAGCCCAAATCACATCAAGCACCAACCCTATTCTTCACTTGTCAATGAAGTATTGGTGTTGGATACTGATTCAAGAATATCATTCAAATATGATTGTTTTCATTTGTTTTCATGTTTCTTTTTTACTTTGCTATTGTGCTCTTGCCAAACAATGATTGATGTGTTCAAAGCAGTTCCAGGACTGTTTGTAAGTGTGAAAATAGCAGCAGTAACTTTCTTGTCAGGCTCTTTGTGAAATTGGGAATAAGGCACTACAGGCAAAGATGGACAGCTTGGAAGAAAGAGAAACTCCCTAACTTTGCTGGATCTTGCGGACTTTTGATGGATTTTCCAAAACTTTGCTGGAATTTTGCCAACATTTAGGTAGGGGGGTCAGAATTAAAAAAAACACTCAAAAGCGCTTAAAATCTATTTTGTCAGGTTAGCCTTACTTGGCAATTTGGTGCCCAGCCACCACAAAGGTTTAAGCAAGAACATCAAATCTTGATAGACCTGATATTCTTCTAAATCCAAAAACACCCCTTTCAAATCAGGTGATCAGGTTTTCCATAATCAGTGATCACACATTTTGAATGTCTTTTTTCTTCTTGACACTCATGCTGAACAACCCAATAAGATAAAAAAAGTGATGAACTTTTGGATATAAGATTGTTTATAAAGTGTTTGCTCCAAACCTTTTGAAACAGATCAGAAGATGTTACATGAGGGGTGAAATGTGAAAGCTATGTGTGAGACATGCAATGAGATGTTGTGGGATCTACCAAATGGTATTCCAGCTGTACATAGAGGGGTGGTGTCCTCTTTTTTTTCTTGAATTACTTTGCTTTATTGTAGTTAGGAGAAAAAAAACCCTCATCAGTTCTAGAGGTGGTATGGGTTTAGATACAGTGTAGCCTGGGGTAAACCTAATCCCATGTTTAGTTTACAGTAGGTTCTTGATGTAAGCAAGTTCGAAGTAGGCATATCTTGCTACATGCATAGGATTTT
>MWRK01012966.1:0-12601 GCA_002157035.1 Melampsora medusae f. sp. deltoidis
CCCGCCACAAACACAAGACACCCAAGATACTGACAAATATGATACTACCCAATTCTTGAAGCTATACTCCGAGTCCAACCGTCTTCTCCGTTACGTCAAAGTGATTCACACCAGCTTTGACACTGTTCAACCTCCTCCTGGAAAATGTACAGCATCAGAAAGGAGATAAGACAATATCAACAACCTCTTCGAAAATATTGAGGAGGACTGGGGAGAAGGGAAGCAAAGGCCCGAAAGCCTCCAATGGTATCAACCTATTGTTGACTGACCTCATTCAAGCCGAGTATCTGACATACCGAGGCCTTGATCTCCTCCTGGACTATCTCAACCATCACATTCCCCATGACTTCGCTGACCACGCACACCCTGACTGTCTTTGGCAAATTGGGCCTAAGAGACTCGGTCCAAGTTCCATCAGGGTCTCTTGACCATTGACGCCCTTGAACAAGATTTTGTTCAAGAGGATGATCAAATAGACATCCCTCCAGACTCATAAAAAGTGCTGCGGCTGTGATCACCGTACTTGGGAAGTGCGTGTAGTTGTGATCTGAAACAATACAATTGTAAGAAAGAGACGTAGTCCAACTTCATCTAATTGAACGAAAGCTCACCTTGAACCGCCCGTTCAAGGATGATGTTGAATGCACTCCCAATAAGCTCCCAATCCTCTGGGCAGGCTTTCACGAGCTTGGCCAGTTGAGGTGACGCCATAGAGAGCTCAGTCAAGAAGTCAGTAGGTGTAGGGGCGGTGATGTCGTACGACAATAGAAACAAAACGTCCCGTTCTACTGTCTGAAGGAAGATGTGATGGACGTGACAATTCATTTGTAAGTTCAAGAGTTCAACAGATCAAAGAGATTCCGAGATCACACTAACCTCTAGGGATGTTACGTCAATGAGTATCCGGCTTGAAGCGTTTACCCTCCTGACCCAGCTATTCAAAGTGAGGCAGAAAAGCGGTTGATGGCTATCAATATCCGCCTTGCAAGCCAGAATTAAGCATGCAACACCAATGTGCCAAGCGGCCTCTAGGACTTCATCTCTCGGCACACCGTCCTCAGCAAGAGACGGACAGATAGCCCAAAATCTTGAGAAGAGCGCGATGGCTCGATATCGGGTGGGAAAGGGGATAGTGGGGAAGCTGTTGACGCATAGATCGAACTAGATAGAAACAAATTATCACAGATAGTTAATGATCCAGAACCAAATGTAAAAAGCTGCAAGTGAAGGACACACCTTCAAGATACATTGGACTACGTCATACTTCAGTTCCAGATCTAGCTCACAATGTGCTGGATCCTTCAGCGAGTTTCGAGCTTCTCTCTCGATCATCCTTTCGATCCGGTCATGTGCCCGATCCTCCCAGGCTACTTCCTTGACCGGAATAATCTCCTCGGGACTATGATGAGATCCCGGAGATGGCGCGCTGGCTTCGGAGTCGAGAGAGAAATCGGAACCCGGAGTACCAAGTTCCACGTGATTGCCCGAAGAGTACTCTGAGCTTGAAGATTCTGACTCAAGCTCAGCTTCCGAAGGATCATTTTCAGTGAGTTTCGCGCCAGACGAAACGTAGTCTATATTGATAAATGACAGATGAAAGCAGATCAGTAAAGATGTTTATATATGCCGCCCTTAACAAACTTGAGGATATCCAAATACAAGGTGTGAAAAGACAATAATCATCAAAATCAATGATGGAACAAACCAGTAGAGGTCTCGGCAGCAGATATCCGGTTGGACGACAAAGAAGCTGAAGTCAAGCGATCGAAGCGATTTTCAAATTGATGATGACTAGCAGAGTAGGTAGAATTGGAAGAAGCCATTGTTGGATTGATGATGAGATGGAAGTAAAGCTAGGGTGCAAGTTTAAGAAAGCTTTGCAGATGATTTTATGAATGATGTGAATTTATTCGCGTTGTGTCAAGAAAGATAAGATCTGGAATAGTGAGGATGTGGGCGAAGATGGTGATTCAAGTCCAGGTTTTATATGGCAAGAAGTCGAAATATTCTCGATCCACAAGACATAATTTCAAGAAAATATGCCCAGGCGATTGAAGAGTAGATAGTCAGTTTTCTTGATTTGTCATTAAGCTTATTTCAATATTATCAGGTCCGTCACATTCTTGAACCTGAACTGGAGATTGCTATACATACTCCGGCTTGAGGTTGTTCAGCAGGATAAAGGATGTGATGAGAATTTAGGCACACGGGAGACGAAGGAAATTAAAAAGGATAGAAGATAGAATTTAATTCACCAATCAGAATATACCTGTTGGCCCAGCGCTACGTTCCGAATTATCGCCTTGAGTTCAACGGACACATGATTGATCGTAGGTGGTTATCGAAGCTTATGGTATGAAAAAAGTATCATGTAAAACCGCATTGAATCAGCACGAGAGAAAACCTTCATCATCACAACAACAACAAGGCGGCAAAGATTTAATGGGGATCCACATGTATATGAGGAGGAAACGATGTGCGGTAAGTCTTCGAAGACTCGTTTTTTGTGCTTTCCAAGCAGAAATGTAGCTCTACACCAAGTTGTTGGCTAGGGTCCAGACAAGACAAGCAGGCTAAATATGGCAGACTCTCATCGAGGTAATAATCCCAACTGTGTGGGATGCTGGATGAAAGAGAGTCCTTTATATTCACATCAGAATTAAGCAAACCAGCTGCGCGACTGCACAAACCGTAAACGGTCGACAGGCACTAGGATCGACCTTAACCCGGCCGTTCCTGAGCTCGGCAAGGGCAATTGAGATGACAATCTTCTACCATCTTTAATTGATCCTGTCATCACAATGTCGTCATGTACAAGGCAGACGTTCCTGGTTCCCTGATGTTGTCATAAAGAAAAATAACTCTTTTGGATTTTGATTTGTCATGATACAGATGTTGATAAACACATGGACTGGTTTCAGAGAACAATGTGCAATACGAGAAGCTATGAGCTATGAGTGAGACATCTAATCCTTGATGTCTTTTCATAGATAATCCATAAGAGTTTGCACAATGCAAGATGACAAACCTTGAGAGAAATATGCAACTTCTCCTGTAATTTATACCTTAGGAGCACTACCAAATCGGACCTACTTGTGTGGACAAATGTTACCGGTTATTCAGATTGCGCTATCTAATAGCCTCTGAGGGCTACAACGCTTAAGAAGTAAATTGTCTAATCCTCTTGTCAGTCTCTTACCCCTCGAAACTGTTTCGAAAATATTAAGAACGAGATTGGCAAGGAGACAAGAGTACATATACGTAAAGCAACGATAGCTCTTCTACTCTATCATCTCACGCGAAAAGCGTTACTCAAACTCACAAGACCCTCTCACTAGTACTTCCTCAGATCAGTCTCACAGGGAGAATTTTCACTACCTCAAGGATATAACAATTCAGAGCATTTTGAATTGTATTATAAAATTAATGGGAATAGAAACAGACATGTAACAAGTCAAAAATCAAAGCCAATGACCAGCATTGCAATTACCAATGTGTCCCAACAAAGACCACACTTTACTATCCCTTTGCAAGTATAAACAGTGAATACTACCTGGGAAAAATTTCACAATAGCACCCAAATAAGAGGATATATCATTATTTTTACTGAGGGATAGGGAATTGACGACAAAGTGGGCATGAGAAATGGGGTGTATATCCAGCATATTCAGTAAAACAAGCTTCATGAATCCGATGTTCAGGCCAACAAGGAAATTGAATGTAACGCTCTCCTACTTTGATAGATTCTATACAGATAGGACATTCGACGTGTTCTTCTTGCGATGAATTGACAGTTTGGGGAACAACTTGAGATGATTCGGTCATTAGACGGACAAAATGGTAAAGATTGTACCAGTTCTGAGACCAGAGAGGAGGAAGATGTTGAACAAGCGAACCGTCTAAGTTGAACTGGTGTGAAATGGTTGTGATCTGATTGACAAGGTAAGTTCTGGCTCGCATCACGCGACGTGCGAAAATCACTCGCGTCTGTGTCCAGTATTCGGGGTCCTGAACATGATTCAAATAATAATCTACAATCCACATGTCATGAATGAGAGAAGGTAGAGTTCGTGTAGTCTGGAGGGGATTCTGCTCGTCGAGTACGCTTTGAATGGATCTGATTTGTTCCAAAAGGTCCTCATAAGACATAATAGGGGTTTGATCAGCCATATCAAGTAGTAGAGATATTTGGAAGGTGTAAGATAGGAAGTTGAACGTGAGATATATAGAGATCTGAGTAAACTTTGGATGTGTTGACGAGTTTAAAAGTTTTTTTGTTGTATGATTGTTGGTGGTGGTTGATGGTAAGAGAGGATGAGATCTCTTCTCAAAGCGATTCTGTTCACAGGTTTTATATCTCGAACAAGCTGAGCAGCGACAGCTCAGCATACAGCACTTGGTAAAAGACTCAGCTGCTGATCTATATCGCGCTGCAAGATTAAACTTTCATACATAATGCACTCCCAGTATGGAATGAGCATTTTTTACATTAAAGTTGTTGTCCAGTGCATTTGCAATTTGTGTGATCAACGGTCAACATGCTTTCCAAACTGGGGGCTTTCGCTTCTTCAGCATTTAGCGCTTGGAGGAACACAGCACTTCTAGTTATAATAATGCGGCTTGTGATCATACTGAACCCTTTCACTAAACGAAGCCAACGGTCGGCGTAGACTGAAAAAGTGAAAAAGTATGACATCGCTTGTTCATGAGAGGCATTTTCATGGCTTTGAGATTGCAACCGGAGCTGAACTCTCTTCAAAATCTAGGGTTCCGAAAGAGAGTTGGTTTCTGATAACATCCTTTCAATTCCGCACCCATGGATAATGTCCTCTCTATATCAGCTGACAATCATTCATCATTAAAGACCATGTTCAGCTCATTTGCACCGTAAAAGGTGAACATTCAGCATATCTTCAAAGGCGTGATGCTTTTCGAGCTACACCACTTGTATTCAATCCTTCCATCAACTATTTCATGTGCTTTTGGGATTTGTCATGAATATTAAGATTGCTTTAACCAACTATCCATGTTCTACGTCAACCAATGTTTATCAACACTACCTGGTGAATTTCGAAGTGGAATCATGATATGGGGTACAAGACAATGATAGTACAACCACTGAACTATTCTGAAAATTGTAAAGGTGCTCACAGCCCAGACAATTTCTCATGAAATACACCAGCATTACAACGCGGATGATAATGCTAAAAGTAGTAGAAGTCGAAAGGAAGCCGAAACCTTTTTCACACCTGATCACATACTGACGGTGAATTCACTCGTTACTACATCCGCTTTTCAATTCTAGGGATCTCTTTGTATGCGCTGACGATTTTTTAAATGTGATGTTCAATCCATTTACAATATCGGCGCTTAACGGGCGAAAATTTCCGAAAATTGCCATGCATCTCCAACTATAAACGACTCAAATTTACAAGCTCAAATAAGAATCTCATGATTTTTCGGATTCTCGTGAATGAATGGGCACTAATAATCCCTGGTCAAATGAAGAACTGACTCGCAAGTGGGGGTACAAGAGCCCGATCTCTGATCACCAGCTATGTCATGTTAATTCTACCGCAATGAACATTCAGGGTGTCCAAATGATTAATTTAACAAATTTTTGGTAACTTTCAGAAGAAGCAGCACACGGCCGATCGAGTAGTAGAAAGATAAGTCGAAATCCCTTTGCTCTCATTCGATAACTCCAAAAGACGGTAACATTGACGTTTTATGGAGACAGGCGTTCCATGAGAAAAGGTAGTATGAAGTTGTGAGTGACTCTGCAAATTCTACGACAAAAAGTAGTCAACCCAAGAGAATTCCTTTGGAGACGGAAGGCCATGCGAGGGGCATACTATGGATTTATTTTGATCATAGCAGGTCATCTTGTACCGGGCGCAACATTCGTCACCAGCTCAGCGGGGAGTGCTAAGCACATGTCGTTGAATACCGAATCTAAACTCGTGGATTAGATGGTTGGTCCCATCTACTTCGTCCTCTTATGGCCAAAGTGGCAGCATCGGAATTTCCTCATACTAATGAATACTGAAATTCCCCAAGCGTTGAATGAAGCTTGGAAAGACCTGTGTTACCTGTGTTTGCGAGATGAATCGCCTTCCTCTGAAAAGGGAATAACACAGAGCTTGATTCAAAGATCGTGGTCTCTCGACGGAGCATACGTGCGATAGTCTTCACTGCCTGAGGGAAGAGTCCTGATTCGAGATTTAAAAACTTTCAAGTGTTCTCTTGAACTGCGAATTGGTGACATAGGTCATCTTGATCCTATTCGATATAAGCGGTACCATCGGTTATGGATAATGACAGCTCAAAGCTTTATAGGTTCAAGAGTTGGGTTTGTGTGCTGCTTAGCCTTCCAGCCATGTTCGATGGTGTTTTCGATGTGGGTATTGCAGGATCCAGAAGGAGAATTTTGATCAACTTGCAGTTTCAACTCAAAGTTAAGTTGAATGTTATTCTGATGTTAGGGTGTCACTAGCCTATCACAAGAGTGTTTTATGTCACAGTCTTGGCATACAACTACAATATCATCGATCATTACCATCACCATTCCCACCAACACCACCAACACCATCAACATCACCAACACCATCACCAACACCATCACCAACACCATCATCATTATCATCAGATTCTCATCCACAGTACTCTCAAAAAACCTCTTCATAACATCTCCCAGTCATTTAATCAAATTCAAGTCGACATTCTCTTAAAGCCATCAAACGTGTTCGGTCAGCGAAGATGTTGCGCAACTATCAAACAAAAGCAATGTTTTCGGATCCTACTGCAGATGTTTGAGTTGATATCACCTTTCCTCACTAGCATCAACATAATGCTGATTTTGTTCTTATCATTACAGTCCATCTTTCGAAATGCTTTTGGATTACCAGTTGATCAACATCCGTTAGTCGAGATCAACGCAGTCTTCAGTTTACAATCAAAACCAGATGTCTATGTATGTCCATTTAAGTTGCTTCTCCCAAAACGAGAAAAATACTTATATTTATCTCTGGCTTGTTGGTCTAGCCAGGAAAACTTTCATTAACAGCCAATTATTTAACATTTGTTTCGATTGATCGACGTACTTGTCGATTCTCATTACCATTGGCCACCATACGAAGAGTAGAGCGTCTTTCAAATGGGCAAATTAATGGGTTTGGTTCTGGAGTCTTTGCGCTTTCTCTAGTCGTCTGGCACGATGAGATGAAATTCGTCAGTAATCTTTCACATCTCACTTCACCCCGCTAGGTGAATGATCTCAGCTGAGCTTCATTACTTGGATTGATCTAGATCGTACAATTGAATGGACTAAGACCAAGTTGTGAGACATTCTGCGCGAGTCTTCGGACTCAATTGAAACTTGCTATTCCTGAGATGAAAAACCTTAAATCATTTGTATCAACATTCTACACTGAACATCTATTATCATCCAATTCAGAAGAAGATGGTAAATTTTCTACTGGTGATGGAATAGGCAATGGTTATCACGCTGGATTAGGAGCTATTTATAAGTATCCTGGTGATGCGCGAAAATTGAGGGAGAAGAGTAAAGTCAAACTATGGAAGGAGTATCTCACCCGTTTGTATACGTTTGCTTATATCTTTTTATAGTGCGCAAAGAGTTGACAATCTTCGTTTTGTTCCATAGAAAATGGTCGAAACTTGACTCTCATCAAATTGCCAACCTTTATTCGTTTGTTCCAAGTTGGACTACCCAACAAGCTTCGTGGTGAGATGTGGGAAGTAGCCACTGGATCAATATACCTAAGAATGAAACAACGTGGCGAATATGAACGAATATTGAATGATATTCAATTAAACAAAAAGAGCAAGCTTAACTTTAGTCTAGATGAGATTGAGAAAGACCTCAATCGAAGTCTTCCAGAATATCCTGCTTATCAAAATGAAAAAGGGATTAATACTTTAAGAAATGTTTTATCGGCTTATGCCTGGAAAAATCCAAGACTTGGATACTGTCAAGCCATGAATGTAAGTCACAATCATATTATCGGCTCTTTGCTCCATACATCAGAATTGATTTGGTGCCTTTGGTGTAATCTGGTAGATCGTGGTAGCAGCTTTGTTGATCTATACAAGCGAAGAGCAATGCTTCTACTTGCTCTCAATATTATGCGATCAAATCCTACCCTCGTATTACACACCGACTATGGCAGGCACTATACTGGACCAAAAAGTATTCGAACATCTAGTCGAGAAGACTTTACCGATGCTTTCACAATACTTCAAATCCAAAGAGATACAATTAAGTCTGGCTAGTCTGCCATGGTTTTTATCCCTGTATCTTGCTTCCATGCCATTGGTATTTGCATTTAGGATAGTAGACTGTGTATTGTTATTTGGTCCAAGGGTTCGTCTTACGAAATGTTCAACCCCTTTTCGCCCACAACATGCTTATATTCACATTGGTTGTAATTGCTGATATCACAGGTTTTGTTTCAAATTGGGTAAGTCCCAACCTACGACTCATATAAAGCCAGATCCGTTGCTTAGGTCTTGCATTGATCAATGAAAAACTGCGACATCTGTTCGCCACTTTCTCGACTCGTCGGTTTAATTCAGTCTGTGTAAGGCGCTTCTTGCTTGTTGCTAGAGTAGCTCGATAGATTGAACTGATGTCACTTTACTGACATCCCAACTTGAACAGCGATCCTGAAGATCAATGGTCCCAAACTGCTCAAGATCACAGATGACGGAGGCCTTATCAGGTAAGTTGATCCATCCGCGTGCGGGAGACTTTCAGCAGCTGATGAGGTGTACACATTTGTCATAGTACGATCCGAGCTTACTTTGCTTCATTAGGCGACTCGGCGTATCCTTCTTCCCCAGAGAACTCCAAGGAGCATGCAATCACGCACTTTCAGATCCTACTTGTAACGGCATTCCGTGAATTTGGCAATATCATCACCGATGAATCGATTCAAGCTATCCGTAAAAAATATCGGAATGAAGTAGTACATTCGATTGAGAACTTCTCCAAGCGCACAAGTCTACGCAATCTAAAGGACGCGGGACGACTGACAGCTGAAGAGTTGGGAAAAATATACGACCATTATCAATTAGCAATCTATAAGTGTCAAGCCAAACTCTCGACAGGAAATGATGCTAATCCCAACGGGGTAGGCGCTGGTGATGGTCTTGCAAGCTTTTGGGAGAACGATGAGATTGACGGCAAGCTGGAACAAAGGATCACCCGAGCCACGTTTGGTATCTTTTTGGCTGATGTAGCAAGTTGGGCACGCGACGAAACCCTTGTCAAATCGGTGGGATTCTTGGAAAGAGTTGAAAGAGTCGCAGTTGACCACGAGTTGATTGATAGGTTTGTGCTCATCTGACTCATATCGATAGACTCCTGTACTCAATGAGTTATTCGCAGGTTGTTTTTTGATTGGGACAAATCACGAAAGGGTTCTTTGTCGTTACAAGACATTGTATACGGTATGGATCAACACCTGAATAATGATCTAATGGCGAACATTCAAGTGTTTTTTGCTCTTCACGATAACGACAAGGATGGATCTTTGAGTAAAGATGAGGTCTTACAGGTTCGCTTATTTCGAAACGTGCCATGTGTGCTATGAATATTGCTGATACCATTCTTTGAAGCTTTCTGAGTCACTTTTGTTCATATTTAGAAATGAGCCTGGTGATCAATATCTGGCTGGTAAGTGGATTCCCGACGAAACAGTGGCGGTACAGTCTCACTTTAGGCGTACTGACCGATGATTCCTATGGTATTGCAGCTGTGTCAAAGTTGATGCAAAACGCATTTGAATACGCTGATGCCCTTCAAGCAGACGGAAAGGGAAGTTCTCAACTTAACGAGAAAGCCACCGAAAATGAAAAGCCAGCTACTGAAGGTGAACTGAACGAAAAGACTGAAGATCCGTCGACTGAAGATCCGAACGACCAATCGAAGATCTCCAATCCACATCGACCATATTTAAGCTTGGCTACATTTCGAATGTGCGTCTTGGCAGATGAATTGTTAGAGTCGTTTTTCGAAACCGACTTCACCAACTCTTGGAAACTCACTTCCGACCTAGCCATCTCTCCGACCTCATCTACTCTGATTAAGAACTCCAATATTCTTACTGATCTAGTACCAGAATCCATCAATCAAAAGGCCGATGAATTCTTCAGTGGTCTTAAAAATCGATTCTTAACTGAAGATAACAAACATATGTTTTATAAATTTGCTGATGAGGTTGGAAAGAAACTTGATATTCCTAAAGTCGATCAAAAGTTACCATCAATTGGAAAATTCGATAACCCAAGTCTCATGACACCCATCAAGGATCGTGAGAGTCTCTTACCAACCAATATGATTTCAAACTTTTTTGGTGGAAAGACTGCACAGCAATCAACTAGTTCACCTTCCTCACCCGCTGTTCGTACTAAGGATTTGGGAAGTGCTGGAGATCATGACAGTCATGTACCACCATCGCCTCTATCACATGCGGCTATGCGATCACCTCCGGTAGAATTACGAACTCAACCACCTCAAGCAGATCGTCAAGAAGGTAATTCGAGTAGCGGTATACAACCAGACAATAGTAATAAACGACAATCTGTCTTACCACCACCACCACCTTTGATCCAAAGAGCACAATCAATGTTAGTAGATCGACCACAATTTGAGATAGATAATCCAGTAGAAGAAGAAGAAACAGAAGATGATCAAATTCCAGAGAGTTCAGAATTAAGTGAACTGAAGAAGAATAGTAAGAAGAAGAATGAAACGAAATCAATGAAAGAAGTTCAAGAAGAAGAAGAAGATTTGATGGCTGAAGTAGATCAGTTTTTGGCTAATGGTGATGAAGAAGGAGAAGGAGCACTTGATGGACTTGATGATGGTGGTGATGATGATGGATTAAATGATGATCGTGAACTTGAAGAAGCTCAAAAATTAATCTCATAAAGAGAATTGATGTTTTATTCTGTTTTGGTTTCATTGATTGAATTTTTCACACGGTATCCTTCCTATAAAGACAAAAAAAACTTATTGATAGCATACAACACAACTCATTTTCTTTTCACATTCTCATCACATAGTCTCTCATCTCTCTCATGTTATAATGTATAATATAAGGTTGTTTGTTTGTTTGTTTGTTTGTTTTTCCTTCTTAAAGACCTCCTATCGTTTTGTTTGATTAATGTAATTATGCTTTTTTTGTTGGAGGTTTGATGATTGATGAGCCAGATTGAAAACAATTCCAATAAAACCTATCAATTGATCATTCGCTTTGAATACTTGCCTTTATCAAACACATCCACTTTTGAAACAATTTGTTCTACTACATGTGAAAAAAAGTAAGAGCTTCTTGCTTACCAAGCTCTTTTTTTTGTCTTTAGATGAGGGATGTCGCCTTGCCAGTTTTTGTTGCACCTCCTTGGGAGCACGCTCTGCAACACCTCTTGCCGATGTCCTACGCCTTCCTCAGATTCCACTCTGATAATACCGTGTACCATCCACAAAACCAGATTGCCCTCCGCTCAAGATGCTAGAGCAAGGTTCTATCTCCCACTCTGGGAGTAAATTTGCTTCCACTAGTTGATAATGCCATCTATCAAGCAAGTCTTGATGGCTGTTTAACTTCATTTTGTTGCTGTAGGAAGATACATGGTACCACTGATTGCAAAGAGACCAAAGAATAACTGTGGAGATTCTTGATGTTCTTGCTAATCCCAACAAATAGCTCAATAGTTGAAGAGGATTAGGTGACTCAAAGCTCTCTGGCTTAACAGGCATTGCTAGCACCTGGTCATCCATCAAGTTGATCCCTCTCCATACCTCCATATGATTGACAATGAAATCCCATCCATCACAAGCTAGTTCTTTCATTTCTTCGTCTTGTTTCGAGTGTATGATTTGAAGACTTCCTAGAAATGGAATGGTCACATGACGATATGCTTTTGATACTGCCTCGCGCATCCTTCTTGATTCTTGTTGAAAACCGGGTGCATCAAAGTTCTTTTTAGCTATGTCTATCTTGAGATCTTCAAACCAGCCCTTTATCTTCTTGTCAAGACTAGCCTTGGCAGCTACCTGGTGTCCCTGATTGATCATCTTATTGAACATGTACCTGATATCTGGAATCTTATGCAAGCTATCTCCTATCACTCGGACTTTGTGATCAGCAAGGATGGCTGATGCACCACTTTCTTTGAAAGTATATGTCCGATAATTTCTCATTTCACGTTCATTTTCACTAGATTCATACTGCCTCCGAAGGGACGAACGTATTCCCTGCTGCGATAGACTGGTAGGTGTTATTGACAAGTCGCCCTCAGTCGGGATGTTGTTATTGACATTCCTTGGCTTTTCCCCAAATCTGAATGGTTTCTTTCTTGTGTTGGGTGATTCCAAAACACATCTGGGACCACTTGATGAGGAATATTGACGGTGATCAGGAGGAGAGTTCTCTAATACCATCTCTTTCTGATGGCCATCCGTTCCTTCACAATCGTTGATCTTTCTACGCTTGGGGTCGCGATCATCCTCCTTCGTACATTGCGATTCAAATGAAAGGTTCAAATCAAAGGGAAATAGTTTCTTTCCCTT